>JBBPMQ010000129.1:0-45945 GCA_038090375.1 Boletus rubroflammeus | reverse complement strand
AGTACCACCAAAATATAGATAAAAGCGTTCTGTACTTGCTGGGACTTACAGAGTTACTTGCCCTTTTCTTAGAAGATAAGATAAAAGAAGAAAAGAAAAGATCAAAGCATAGAAAAATGAAAGAAAGGTATAAAAATTGAAAATTGACCATGGATTAGCCTGTAATCCTTGTGCTAGGAACGTCCTTGAGTTCCCCTGTAACAAGTAGAGTATAATGTACTGTGATGATCTTACTTACAGTGTGTGTCTTCAACCAGCGCCCAGACTTCTTCACTGTGGTGGATGCGACAGTTGTCCATGATAATGATGCTATGTGGGCCAGGATATGTGGTGGTGTAAGGCATCTAGAAAAAATGTCCATTATCTCTCAGATGAAAATAGATGTTATATCATACCACACATTCCTGTAAGAATTGTAGAAAGTGTGCACTGTCAACTGGCCCCTCAATAATGTCATAGCTGATTATACCATCCAATGTGATGGCGGGAACGATTGAGTAGCATACACCACATATAAAGTACCAGAAACCATAGCAATGTTGTCCTTGAGTCGACCATCCACAAGGACAAGACAATGTTCTTCAATCCTTTGCGGCTTCATCAACAAAGAGCAGCATTTCCGTGTTGCGTGCTTTTGCCCCAATCCAATTTATGTAAAGTGCACGCAATTCATCGCTTCACTCAGCAGCAGAGAATGATATTCCTTTTCATGTGATTTCGAGGCACTGCAGAGCTAGATATTGTAGCATATATGTGGCGCTTCTCCCACAATTCCTTTTGAAGCTCGTCGAGGTAGACAGTATTGTGCTGTTGGATTACATTGCGAATGAAGACAATGTCTTCTCGGTTGAGGATGTGGGGTCATCCAATGGAACAGGAATAGGTATAAGGGCTGGAGATGGTGCCAAAATTTTTGTAGAGCCAGAGCGTACTGTAAGCAAGCATTTTCTTGACACCAAGGACAGTGCAGATGTCTTTGATGGTGTGCTGGCCTTGTTCATAAAGAATAAGGATCTGGTATTTTGTGTCATTGGGGACAGTGTAAGTTGGCATGGTGTGGATGACGGGTCAGAGGGCAAGTATGACGGCCTGCCTGCAGCTCACTCACTGAGACGAGTTCGGGGTCCCAGCATCGGCAATTTCTAGCCGACAAACTTTTTGCAATGCATTTTCCGCAGAGAATTGCAAAGCACTGTAACCTAACTACACGATAAAATCAATGGTCTGTTTGAATTATATAAAGGATCACTCATGGATCATATGCAGGGCCAGGCTTGAAGCCCCTGGCCGGGCTGGGCTGAGCCTGCTTAGGCTGAGCTGAGCCAGGCCTTACACAAGGGCCTAGGGGGCCTGAGGGCTCAGGCCTCAAGTTTGCCAGGCCCTTGGCCGGGGCTCTAGGCTGGGGCTTAGATTACTTAGTAATCATGTGACTAATTAAAATTGTTTCTGAACCACTTGCTTCCGTACTTTCACCAAAATGAATGTGACACCCATTGACAACACTGCTACTAGTCGACCAAAACGGGCAACGTACCTGTCTGCCAAGCTCAGGGACATCAAAAATGTGGCGACACCCGAGCTCACCTCACACCAACCATTGCCCAATTCAGGTGCATTGGGGCCAGGAGGCAGTGTGCCCAACTCACCCACACCCTCTCATGAACAATCTCCCCCTCCAACCTTACCTTCCAGCTCTCTGGGTCAGAAACACAAAAGGGCTGTTACTGACCACACAATCAACCTCTTAGACTCAGATGACAAGACAGGTGAGCCATCTCGGCTCAGCAAAGGTGTGATCCCTCAACAGTGGAATTCGATTTCTTATCATAGTATCCTGACCAGTGTAACAATTTGCAGGTAAACGACTCAGAGTGGCAACATCAGACACTCCCGTGGATTGCACTGACAACAATAGTAAGTAAATGATGCGCTAAGTACCTTGAATACTAATATTGTAAATTATCAGCTTTGTCATCATCATTAGCACAGAATCCAGATGCAGTCAGGCCAGATGGACTACTGGCTGACATCCAAGTCATGGATATCAATAAGCCTCAAAAGGTTTGTCAAGAGTAATGGAGTCGTGATGTTGATTACTTCTTCAATGAGCCATTCATCCAAGCAAGCAATGACAAGAAATGTCACAACTGCAAGCTTTGCTCATGAGTAACTCGACCTTCATACCTTATACAGAATAATGCTCTGACAGATATTGACATTTCCAGCAAGGGTACATTCCCAGTGACACTTGTCACTGAGATATCAACGCTACGCCAGCATTTAAGGTTGAACCATCAGGTAGGTTACACATGTCTCCCAGCATACTATGTTGATGCTAACTCTAAAATCCAGGCCAAGTATCTGAAGTGGGCCAGAGTGAACCAGTTTCCTTCCATGCTCCCCAGGGACCAGAAGACCCACACAGACTGGTCATCAAACCCAACTCAATGCTCATGTTCAGCCTATTTTCCAAAAAGAATGAACACTCCCATACAGTGATGAGCACTTTTGCTCAGTGGCCATTTAATTGTTGGTTGATACAAATCAGGTAAGTTGCATTTCGTTTAGATTCACGTACGATGTGAGCTAACACTTAGACAGCCTTTATCTGCTCTCAAGCACTCCAGTTTCAAAAACATGATTGATGTTGCAGTGTGAGCCACAAACGGCATGAAGATCCCAAGTCGTAAGGTTACTAGGCAATTAGTTATTGATATGTTTAAGGAGCAGATGACAAAGCTACATGCACAGCTACTCGTAAGTAGTGTATAGTGATCGTTAGCCAAGTTACTAATGATCATTTTGTAGAGTAATGCCATTAAAGGTCAGGTTAATCTAACATGCAATGCATGGCAAGCCTCAAACACAGACACATATTTTGCTGTCACTGGCTCTTGGATGCAGGAAAGCTCTCCAGGAGCATGGGAACTCAAAACGGCGCTCCTCAGCTTCATCAAAATGAATAGCGCACACAATGGAATTAGACTGGGACAGGCTCTTTACAAGGTCATCAAATGGCTGGGCATTGCACATAAGGGAGCTTCTCTCTCCAAGTCAAAATAACTATGAACCAACTCCACAAAATAGATCAGGCATGTCACAGCCGATAACGCGACCAATATGGACACAATGGCAACTGAATTTGCCATTCAAATCGAGCTCGCCACGGGTAAAAAGTGGAACACAGAAAAGAAATGTGTTCGGTACATGTTACACTAGTGTTGCCACGACTCGCCCTTTTTGGCGTGAGTCAGCTTTCTCCGTGGCGCAAGTCACAGCAACACTATGTTACACCTATGAGCTCAACCTTTTGCTTACATGTAGAGCATTGCAGTTGCCTCGCCCACATCATCAATCTAGAAACGCAAGCACTCCTGCGCGCTCACAGCAAATCCAAGGAGTATGACCTGAAAAACCCAGATGTGGAATTAATTGCATTGCGTGGGTCTCAGCATGACGAAGTTGGTCTTATACAATCAATCTGTGTTAAGGTGAGTGACTCCAATTATAAAATAAACGTCTACTTAATGTTCTCTGCATGAATCACACAGGAGCGCTCCTCAGCAAAGCACAAACAGCTTTTTCAGACGATTCAGCAACAAGAGAAGCTGAACCACCTGCCACGCTATTACTACTAATATAGTGACTACTAAAGTATTCTACACTGCACACCCCGGTCAGCCAGTTCAGGTCCCAGGCCAGTTGGGTCTTAGCCCTGGGCTGTGCTGAGCCCAACCCACCTGTCCCACAAGGACCCTCCCTCTCTCTTCTTCACATCAGGCATCTCTAGCCCGAAATGGAACAACTTGAAATTTCGTCTACGCCCAAACAGTAAGCTAAACTTTATGTTCGTGATTCACGTCGGGACTAATATTTAGGTCTATCCTAAATATTGCAAACACCGTTGTGTGAGGTGTACCGTGACGAATTCAAGCCAATCCAGAAAGGAATCACTCTGATTGGTGTCCCATGGGAAATGACGTACGATGATACATAGTCCGCAAAGGTGTGCAAGCATCAATCTTTTTTTTTCTTTTGCTAATACACTCATGGGTTTCTCACTCAAGACGTAGAAACTGCTCAACACGCCCTTGACGTAGCCATTGGTAAGTTGGACCATAACAGCATATGATTCTGCTGAGCTCACGGGAAAGCATGCAGGCTGGTTCGCTGTATGTCACGATATAAGTTCTTGTTCACCTGGACTTTTACAACCGAAGAGTTGGCGGTTGTCAAACGATCATCGGTCTCCTATGGCATGAACGCCTACACAGTGAACCCTATGCCGTGAGTGTTCACCGCAGACACCGAAATGATGTTCTGACACGTCGAGCTGGCGTGTCCACACCAGGCGCTGGCGGTGACGATGAGCTTCGAGGATTCGTGGAGTATACTTTCAACCCAACTTAACGGCACGCAATTGGGGACGCACGCCTGCATGTAATTATGAGCATCTTACCCCGCTTATTGTCCGATATTTATCCCAGCCCATTTGTGTTTGGCTGCAGAATTGTGGGTTGTTAATGCGGCTTCTTCCGTTTCCAGATTCCTACCTTGTTGCAAATTACTAAATTGACTGTGGGAATGACTTCTGAACTACCTTTGGAAGGTACGAAAGGGTTACTTATCTTTTGAAATACAAAACTCACTTGTCGTATAAGCAGCGTTGCGGACTTCCCATATAGTGAATGCATTGACCGGGCCTTAGCTTACTGACTGAGAAAATCAGTCAGTGTCACCGAGAATGAGTTCGTCGTCAAGGATGAGAACTCGAGACCGATAGAGGAGGCCCTTCAAGACCATGATCGCGTCAATTTCCCGCTACGAAGCTGAAAGCAGCCGTTCTTGAAGACGGTGTTGACGTCCGCGCATACTTCCCGTGGAGTGCCCCGTGACGCGTAGTGTGATCAATTATGTTCTCGTGGTATGAATAATTGTCGAGTCACAGCCTTCCCGACCTCTACCGCACGCAGGGCCGGATGCCTCACCAATTCGGGGCGACCTAAGTCGATTATGAAACTCAGAAACGCTATCCCAAGGAATTCCTCGTCAATGTGAGGACGTACGTCCCATGTCCCGGTGCACCTGTTAATCGCCTGTAGTCGATTCCGGACCGAAAGCATCAACGTCACCAGCAATCTTGGCCTCGAGGATCAGCATCATGGTGCACGGCCTGAAAGTTGATCGGTGTGACTGTGGGCCGTCTGATGTCATAAGAGGGCTGCCCAGTAACCGACGGTACTCTCTTTTGCGTCCCTTATACCCGCGGGCTTTGCACTGCTCCGTCGTGCGACCTGGCTTCTTATCATCATTTACCTGCGCTTAATTCATGTTGACCTGTTGAAGCTGTGAATTTGGCTTGTACATTTACGCAACCTCGTTTTCCGATAGACCATGCATGGCCGACGTTTTAGCGGTGCGCTCGACGGTGCGTGCATGGGTGGTCGGGGGTCTGGCTCCGACTTGCTCCAGCAGCACACGCTGTCAAGACTCTGACCTGTTTGAGGTGGAAGCAATCACATCACGAGAACTACATACATATCTGAAACTCTACCCATTTTTATACACACGACGTTCAAAAAATATCTTCATCCGCCTCAACCAACAAGGTCGTCGCGCTAATGGCCAATTACCCGACACATCCCTATACAACTGTGCCATCGCAGAGCGCACACCGCCCTGAACTCGATCATGATCAGTCGAACGATGAAGATGTGGCAGGAAAGAAGAAGAAGACGACCAAGAGACGAAAAGTCAACCACGCGTGTCTCTATTGTCGTCGCAGTCATATGACTTGCGACGAGGGTCGGCCCTGCCAGCGTTGGTGCGTGCAATCTCGAATCGGCAGGTCCTTTCCATCCTGTATGACCGATTTGCCTTCGCCAGCATCAAGCGTGAAATAGGTCATTTATGCCACGACGAGCAGCGTCCGCCGAAGAACAAACAGGATACGATGGCATCATCGAATAGTGTGGAAACGTCGAGGATGATACCCCGTACGTGATCCGTACTGCTCGGTCGTGGCTTTACAATAACACGCCTACAGAACAAGTGTACGGGAACGCTGCTCTACAGCAACCCTCAAATTCGCCTTGGTCCATGAACGTACCACAGAACACATTCCTCTACCAGCCAGAAACCCTGGGCAACGAGTTCTCTGTCCTCACGTGCGTGCCTGCATAGGACCTCTTTCAGGGGTCGACCTTTTCTGATGACAGTTTTGCGTTAGCGACTTTCTGGAGACGCTCGATGACGGCTCCTTCTTTACTTCGCCTCAGACCGTGGCACCATCCCTCATGTCGGCTCCATCATACCCTGACCCAACGGCAGATGACGTCGGAAGCACATACATCGCTCAGCCAACAATAGCTACCGAACCATTGAGGGGTACGACAGCCGAACCGCATGCAGCTTCACCAGAGGAGCCTGCGCCCGCGCCCCCGCTTCTCCCATCAGCCACTAAAACAGAGCAATTCCTTCTGGTGGCAGCGGATCAAGAGTCCGGCTCGAGAGACGAACGTTTGAACCGTGTCATCAGAAGCAAGTACGAGGCAGGTTTGTTGAAGCCGTATGACTATGTCAAGGGATACGCTCGCCTCTCGAGATGGATGGACCGCAAGTAGGCTGCTGATCTTTCGTGGTCAACGAGGGTCCTCTTATAACAAACTGATCTTAGCGTTTCCCGACAATCGAAACAGCAAATTTTGCAACCTCTTTCTGTTCTCCGACCCAAGTTCAGAGTAAGTAGAGCGGACCGAGACAAGCGTCGTCCTCTCACGTCCCTTTAAACAGGCTGTCGCGCAGTCTCTCCGGGATATCGTCAGTAATGCCATCCCGATTTCTACCACGCCTTCTCCAACCGTTTTCTCTATAGGACTTGGTCTTTATCGAGGAAGCTTTTGAGCGCTTGTTGCTTGATTATGATCGCGTGTTTTCAGCCATGGGTGTGCCCGCGTGCCTTTGGCGTCGAACAGGCGAGATATACAAGGGGAACCGCGAATTCACAGAGTTGGTCGGTGTCGACGGGTATATGATGCGTGACGTGAGCCCCATCGTTTTCATGACCGTAATGCTCTTTTCAAGTGATCGGTAGGGTCGTCTTTGTATATACGAGCTGATGGCAGAAGAGTCCGCTGTCAATTACTGGGAGGTGTGTCACTATCAACAATACGTTTGCGCATGCATCTTACCCCAACAGAAATACGGCCATGTCGCGTTTGATTCCACCCAAAAAGCAGTGCTCACTTCTTGCGTGTTACGATATAAACCTCTGATCAATACCTCATCGGACCGGAAGAAACTAGGCGGCGAGGATGCTCCAAGCGAAGAAGGTTTTGTCAATTGTTGCTTTTCGTTCACGATCAGGCGGGACAAGTGGGGGATTCCGAGTATGATCGTTGGTAATTTCATCAAGTGCTGATCCCAAGCCAGACTGTAAATAATGTCGGAACGTGTGTGCCTTGTCGTTGGTATGTAGTAGATGCTCGCTGGAGAGTTGTTATTGTAATATTCACGGATTCATCATCTACGAAGCACATCATCGATCGTGTCTGTGGCGCTTTTCATTCAGCCATCTCTTCCGGTGGAGGACCCTGTTGCTCCTTTTCTTTGCGCGTAGCTTGCACGATGTCGTCAACACGGAGTAGCATGCGGGCTGCCTGAGGATGAAGGCATTAGTCGACTATGGTCAGCGGTTGAAGAGAGTCACAAACCTCGATCGCCGTCTTGAGAATTTGGATCTAAACCGGTTGTCAGAAACGGCAACAAGAGCTCGATCGCATAACGACACACCTTGACGCTCGCGCTCTCATACAAGCCATATAACTTCATGTCCACGATCTTGCCCGTCTCGCCATCCACGCCCCATGAGTGTTCTCCGTTCACGTGTTTGGCTCTCAGCTCGGTCAATACTCGAATCACATTTCCCCCGCCGTTTTGCACGAGCGTTCGGGGAATGACCTCCATCGCATCTGCGACAGCTCTGAACGGCCAGCCTTCGACGCCGGTCACACTTCTCGCTTTTGCGTGCAGTCCAACGCTGATGGCCATTTCCGTCGCACCACCGCCGGGTGCAAGAACAGGGTTGAAATAAACATTACGCGCAACGGAGAGGGCGTCGGCAAGGTTACGGTCTATTTCGTTGAGGATGTCTTTTGAGGGTCCGCGGAGAAGAATCGTGCATGCTTTGGGATTTGTGCAAGCAGTCAGGAAGGTGAAGTATCTGGAATGGAGTGGAATGCTAAGTCTTGTACGATGATTAGTGGACAAGAGGCACGCACTCATCTCCTATTTTTTCGACGTGGAACAATCCGCATCCCGTGCCCACATCAGATTCCCGAAGGTCTTCGACTCTATTCACGATGGTGGCGCCAACAGCGAGTGCGACACGGTTGTTATCGGACTTGCGAACACGTCGAATAGCGGAAACGTTGGCCCGCTCAAAAACATACTGAGCCGTATCTATAATAAGCCATGGGTAAGGCGCAGCTTGTGATATCGGAGAGTTGACCAACCTGATATACCCTTTTCGGTGATGATAAGATCGGGCTTAAACTCAAGTATGCGCTTGCACTGCGTGATGACTTGCTCTTCCTCGATTTCTTGCGCACGGGCCCAGTCACTCTCCTTGGAGAACTCCATGTTCGTTTGACTTTCGCCCTTTTTGTATTCCAGCGGACAGTCCAACAACACAATGCGCGGATGTAGTATTCTCCGGCGCATGTTGGGGTGAGTGATGTCCTTGTTCAGGAGAACGCCGTCCAACACGCGCGATTCCTCGATCGAACCGCCCGGGATCTTCTCTACTCGTGCATATCGTTTGATATCGACAGTTTTGTGTCCATTTTCTTCCGCTGCAACGGTCCGGACGGCTTGAAGAGCAAGATGGCACATGAGGTCAGACCAGCGGGCGACGAACTTGGTTCCAATCGACGTTTTGATGAGAGAAAGCATTTCTTCGTCGGAAGCCGTGTTCATGGGGATAGAAATCTTGTTTATTATCTCTAGTGATTCCTTGAGAGCCTTGTTATATGCTGAGATGATCACGACGGGGTGGATGTCACGCTCAAGCTGAGAAATAGATTGCGCGAGGATTTCGCCAGCTAAAGGGATGTCAGGCGATTTCCGCAAATATACCAGATCGACGGATACCTAGGATGATCACGCTCGTTGTTCCATCGCCGCATTCTTCATCCTGAGTCCGACTGAGCTCGATCATGTTCTTGGCGGCGGGGTGAGCAACGTCAATCTCGCGCAGGATCGCGTTACCGTCGTTAGTCAGTCTTGAGAACGTGAGAAGAGCGTGAAGACGACTTGCAAAGACGATGGACGTACAAGATACCGCCCATGGGATCGAGGATCATCTTTAGCATCGCCTTTGGGCCCAAACATGTCCGGATCACATCAGCGATAATCTAATTAGAAGAGATACATAGATTGAGAAGAGAGAATAATGGCGACAGTTCTATGCCTAACCTTGGCTGCTGTGATATTCGAAATCTGTGCCTTTCTGCCCGACTGCCTCTCGGGCGCAGTGTCTGATAGGCGAGTCGATCAGCGCAAAAGTGAGGAGACAGTGAAACGGTCTCGCACTCATAACAAATATTGGGGTTTGTCCTGCTTGCATCTTGCCCAGTCAGCGCCGTTGTCAGCGTGTCGTTAGATGCAAAGAGATCAAGTCAAAGACTTGTCGACGTGATGGACTCGCGTGACAGTCATCACGTGCGGGTGACACAGGTCACACACACAACAACATCTCGATGTTTATGTTCAAACTTCAAACGACATTCCAATCCAATTCGTACAACATGAGATTCAGTCAATTTATGCGCGCGACGCGCTTGTCAAACGCCTAAATGTGCCAGTCCAGGAGATCGGCCCATTTTCCAGGCAAAAGTTGCGATATCTGTTCTACATCCTTGTCGCCTCTTCCAGACAGACACTGATTTTTGTCGCGTAAGCCTTGGAGGCAAGAAAAAAACGTATACGCTCACGATGACAAGGTTGGTCTGCTTGGGCAGTGCTTTTGCTCGTCTGATCCCTTCCCACAACGCATGAGATGACTCAAGAGCTGTACATAGGAGCGGTTCGTCAGCCACTACTTTCACCCGCGAGGGCAGAGATCTGACCTGGGATGATGCCCTCAAGCTGTGTGCACAGACGGAATCCCTTCAGAGCTTCTTCATCATTCGCAACAACATACTCCGCACGCCCATTATCCTTCAACCACGAATGTTCTGGTCCGACGCCAGGATAATCTAGCCCTGCACCAATCGAGTGTGTCTCCTTTATTTGACCATCAGGCGACTGTAGAATATAGGTCCGTACACCGTGAAGGACACCTGGTTTCCCCCTGGCAAGAGTGGCACTGTGGCGATCGCCATCAAGACCTGGGAAGCAAGTGAAAAACAAGATACATCAGAGTCGACATGCCATCTTACCTTCACCGCCTGCCTCGACGCCCACGAGATGAACACTCTTGTCTGGAATGAAGTCGTAGAAAGATCCGATTGCATTGCTACCACCACCGACGCACGCAACGATGATATCCGGAAGTTTCCCACTCGCCTCTCTCATCTGTGCTTTGATTTCACGACCGATGACTTTCTGGTAGTCTCGGACGATGGTCGGGAAGGGGTGAGGACCGAAACACGAGCCAATAAGGAAATGGGTAGTGGCAAGGTTAGTAACCCAATCACGCATCGCTTCGTTGACAGCGTCTTTCAACGTTTTTGAGCCGGACTCAACAGGAATGACCTTCGGAGCGGAGCACTGAGGAGACTATTCGAAAATCGAATTAAATGATCTTACTGTTGCGCCGAGCATTTTCATCCGGAAGACATTGAGAGGTTGTCGACGAACATCTTCAGCGCCCATGTAGATTACGCACTGCATTCCGAAACGTGCACAGACTGTAGCAGCGGCTACACCATGCTGTCCTGCACCTGTCTCCGCGATAATGCGCGTTTTCCCTAGTCGTTTAGCGAGGAGTAGCTAAGGGTGTGATTAAACTTAAGTATCGCCAAAAAGCGCTGACGCCACAGACCTGGCCGACGGCGTTATTGATCTTGTGTGATCCAGTGTGGTTCCTACGCAAAAATCAGTTTATTTTTTGAGACACCGAGTATATCCTCACAAATCTTCCCGCTTGAGCCAAACTTGGGCACCACCAGCGTATTTAGTGAGGTTCTCGGCGAAATACAATTTTGAGGGGCGGTTCATATAACCATAATGACTCTCGAACTCTGCCCAGAAAGATGGATCGTTAAGCGTAGCATTGTGTGCTTCCTCGAGTTCGATAAGACAGTCAAAGAGGGCTTCTGGAACGTATTGGCCACCAAACTGGCCAAACCGCGGGGGGAGAATGGTTGATCCAATCGGTCTATCGATGCCTTGGACGATAGGGAAATGGTACTTTGAGGGCTCCTGGCCAACGATCGTGGTTGCATTGCTTTGGCCTTTGAGGGTGATCTCCTTACAGAAGTTTTCGATAGCTTGAGGAATTCGATCGACAGGAGACTGTTTCATGATGCTGACGAAGCGACTCCCAACAACGACACCGTCTGCTCCAGCTTCGACAATAGCCTCGAAATGCGCGCGAGTGGCAACTCCGAAACCGACCGCGAGAGGCACAGTGGTGTGTTTGCGTACCCGAGCAATGATATCTGGGAGATCGGTGTTCACGATACCTTGAACTGACGAACCTGTAGTACCCATCTTTAAGCTTCTGGTGAGATAGATTCACGGAGATAGATAACATTTTACTTGCCCGCGAGACGACGTAGATGAAGGTATCGGCGATCGATGCGAGGAATGGAAGCCGGGTAAGCGAGGTTGAAGGGGCTATAAGCGGGACATACGAGAGGCTGACGATGTGTTAGCGGTGTACGCGATTCTCAAACCTGGGGTCTTACCCAGCTTTCGTGCATTTCTCCCGGAAAGCAAAAGCTTCTTCGGGTGGAAGGTCCACCAAGATGAATCCATTTGCACCTGAGTCCCGCGCGTCTTGCACAGCCTTCTCCTCTCCATATGCAATAATGGGGTTGTAGTAACCTGAAACCACTGCATTAAGACCGCGCGACCTCGGAAATTTTGACAGGATGCGCACCCATAAGGATCACTGGGGCAGTCAGACCTTTATCTCTGGCTTCCTTTACTTGCGAAAGGATCAGTGTATAATCGACTCCATTTTGGAGAGCGACCTGTTTTCCACGTTAGAGCTAGGGGATGGTATTTATTGAAGTGTTTACCAGATTCGTCTCCTGGATGGCACGTCCGTCCGCGATGGGATCTGAGAACGGCATGCCGACTTCAATGATGTCCGCACCACCGGCCTGCATCGCCAAAAGGATTGCGACCGTGTCTTGGGACCTTGGGTAGCCAGCGGTGACGAAGGTGACCAGCACATGACTGCCCTACAGGATAAAGTCAACATCACGATGTTCCAGGCATTGAACGTGCACAACTTACTTCTGCGCGTTTTGCTTGGAATACCGCTTTTATTGCTTCCATGTTTCTATAGGTTCGACGAGTTAGTGGGTAGAAAGGCCGGGCGAGTCGCACGAGTTCCCTCAGCCTTTATATGTCATTGATGAGTCGAGTGAACCGTGACGTGGGCGTCGGATGATCCTTGCCAACACTGGCGCGGGTGAAAAGACTTGACCCTGCAAGCAACAGCTTTCATGATTCAGCCCAGCTGAGCGCACCAATGTTTGAACTGCCACACGAGATGACCGGTTGATCAGTGGTAAGCCGATTGATTGATCTTTGCGTCCCCGGGAGATCGGACCGCGCTATGTGTACCGTTTTGGGACGTTGGTTTATTTTAAATACGCATCAGCTCATTCTCATCATTCCATTCTGTACATCGCCTTTGCACTGGGTCGAATCTCGGCGACAGGGCATAGAGACCGTGCTGCGTCTCCTCAAAGTACCAATATCATCATTGGTCACCGATCTGGCCGGATACTACTCGGGTCGACCTCAGTTTGCCATTGACAACTGTGCTTGCATGGCGTGTCTTTGTTCATCAAGGCACTCGAGACGGTGGTTGGCAGAGCGCCGAGTGTGCGCCACGGCCCGCGTGCGACATTGAACGTATGACGTTCAACTTGTAGACAGTCGGACCACATTGGACAACCTGATTGGCAAGCTCGTCATTCCACATTTGCGAACGCGAATCCGTGCTCCTGCCCTTGAATGAGTGAGTCACGTACAGCATCCACTATGCGACTCTGAGCTAAGCTCTTTGGATTCGCATGATCCTACGTTTCTCACTGGCACCCCGCGTGCAACAAGACGATACGTACGCTCCTGAGGAAGATTCTACTCGGCAGGAGGATGACCTCCACAAGGTTCAAAGCGGTCGCGTTCCTGAAATAACCCTCGGATGACACCGAGGTCGTCGAGATTAGCGGCGTACAGGTATTCCTGACAGCAAAACACTGGATGGTATCTTCAACGGACCCCACTCAATATGGCCGGCTTCTTCATGCCTACACTCAACGTGATGCCCGACTCCTTCTCTGACGGCGCTCAACACAACTTGCTTCCCGCCCCCATCACCTCTGGCACAGATATGATTGGCAGCAACGGCTACTCCAGCCGTCCCGGTGCCGATTTCGCCTCTACCGACGACTACATCCGGCGCATCGTCCATGTTACCTAGGCTGCGCGCCCGCACGCCGACGATAGCGTCCGATACGCCCTTCGTTCCGTCAACACCCTCCGCTGGGACATCGCCGAACAAGCTGTCGTGTAGGTGCCGACTGCATCAACGATGTGCGTGGCTTCCCGCGGCCTAGCTATCCATTCGATGCCGCGTCTGCAGAACACCTCGTGAGGATGCGGAGTGTGGCGATGGGCTTGGGCGTGCTGGTGGTGTTGGTGGGGACGCAGGTGCGAACATGGACTACGACACCTACCTTGGCGAGTTCGTCCCGTCCTCGTCCATCCCGGAATTGGGTTTAACAAGGTTGCGGCGGGACAGTTGGCAATGATGCAGCGATAGCTCCTGCTTTTGCCTCGCATAGGGATCACATCGAGATGACGGCTCTGCGGTATGGAGTCGATCGTCGTCATATTCTCTACCGTCCACCAATGGCATTCATATTTTGACAATTATCGCAATCGCCTTCCCATTGAAACCTTCTTCATCTAAAATCGGTCTGGTTTCCTCAGATAGTCGAAGATCGGCTGTTGCCGCATATCATAACGAATCGAGTTTTCATCATGCGTTATGCATGTCAGAGCGTATATCTTAGTTATACGATAATGGGGAGATCATGCAACGCATGAAAAAAAGAGATGGCGGATGCCCCTCGATTGTGGAGTGGGGTAAAGCATCGTCGCAGCGTCGCGACGAGGCCCGTATCGTATCGTGTACGTCGGGATGCGAATAAATATGATCGGCGAGCGGTCGGAGAGTCTTGAGCGCTCGTACCAAATAGTGCTGGGATCCGTAATAAATGAGAACGACATCAAAGCGGTGGGGAAGCGACATCTCATCTTAGAAGTTGACATTCCTCAGCTTCGCAATAGCTCGAATCAATCAGAGTCCACCTAACTAACCTTCTATCATCATGCGTATATCCTTTCTCAGTGACCATTCAGTGAATATCCTACTATAGCGAGCTGAATCAAGGAACTTAATAATAGCGCAGTGAGGCGGTACGAACTCGTCCACATACTCGCAATTCAGGATGGTGTCTACACGCATTACATAGCATCACCCGGATGAATGCGTCCCATCTCCGGTACCTGAGCCACAACACATCCACGCAGGAAACGCGATCGAAAGGATAGCCTTGCCTGATTGTCGCTGTTGTAATCCGACGAGTCCCACAGCATAAGCACGCGCACCGTGAGATGGACCCCCTGGACGGAGGGTTGAGACGGATCGTTCACTTGTTGTGCCTGATACGAAAGCTATCATGACATGGTACATGATAATCAAAAAAAGATGCGCTGGGTCGGCTTGCTTTGGATCTCCAGAGCCTTGTCCACGACGAGAAGCGTTTTTGTTTGGGTCACCGGGGTGAGCATCCTTGGCAGGCGATCTAGGCTGTTATGAAGTCTTTGCATACAAGCTCGAGGAACAACGACCGTTTGGTTTTACAACGGGTTTTGCGACCGCTCGCTCTGATGATATGTTACACACACCGCATCCGATCGTCTATCAAGCTTCAAGGAAGAGCACTCACTCTCACACGTTGACCTGCAACCGTATCCGCGAAGTACCCTGATTTGTGACTCCCACTAGATCTCGGTGGCGACTGGGAAAGAGACCGACAATTCGGCGGGCTGACGCGACTTCCTGCGAACTCGATCGGGGTTATGCGAAGCTGGGTCCTTGTTACTATTCTTGATCCTGACTCATCTGTACCCACATTTTAAAGCTTGGAATGCCCTGAGGTAACTTGGCAGTATCTACTAGATTTTCCTCCAGCAGTCGCTCTGGAGGGTAGGTCATGGATACGGCATGTGATGTGCCAAGCGGCGGTACCTCGTCCTCGCGGGGATGGGCAGAGGATGATGGAGACGCCGATCTACAAACCTGATGCGTATAAATCCTGCACACACAAATGCACACTTCGTGTAGCTAAGCATCGCATACCCTTTTTTAGAGTGTATTTTGGGCCAATGGGAGACTCGCAAAAGTGTTGTCAAATGAGTATGTTATTTTTGTGCTTTTCAGATGGGCCAGTGGCTCCAGCAGGGTCAACACAGAGCAGAGAGCCTGAGGATAATGTAGTGATCACCAACCTCAACCAAGTCGAATTGAGCGGCAGGTCGGCTGGATGGCACCTCCACCTGTGTGATCGTGAACACTTGCTTCGAGCGTGAGGAGAGATCACCATCGCAATCTCCGCAGACTCCGCTGTGTGTCTCGGACTCGGTTGGACTCGATTCTTCCTGGTGTATGTACGCAATGAAGGAATTGTAAAATGCTGTAGAACACTCTAGTTAATAGTCACTAAAGTATAGCTACAGTGTGGCTACTGCAATGAGAGAATATTTTTTAAAAGTAACCTTGATAAATGTTCCAAAGAACTGAAATCTATACGAAAAATGTTGAGTACATATTGATGTGCGACGCGCCTCGAAAGTGTTGCGCTTGAGCGGTGTCCATATATGGTAATAGGTTGAGTCTGATGACATAACCACGTCTTACATTATCTGCCAATGTCGGGTTTCTGCAATCTTTGTGATTAGTAGCCCGTCTTCACCTGCTACTAGGGGAGATGACAGAGACGGACGCGGGCCGACGCTGCTTTTTCGCTGTCGGGGCAGAAGCGCCGAGCTTGCGGGGCTGCGAGTCTTTCTCGCTGGATACGCTTTGCTCTGTCGATTCTCTCTACCCGTCTGTCCCCGCATACCCAGCGGTCGGGGAGGTTTCCCTTGTCCTCGATGCAACGCCCACACCCGTCGCAGCCGATACTTGCAGCCATCGTCGTGAGTCATGCCACAGATGCATTGCACATCAGAGGTGTCTCTATCGTCCTCGACGTTCACTACACCGTTCCGCTGTAGGTCGGTCCACGAGTGCCAGTGATATCCTAACAAGAAACTAGAAGAGAAACACCGTACGCTCGTACTCCGCTATAGACACAGGATAAGCAAAGTCAACGAGAAAACTCTGCCACCAGTTGGTGACTTTTGTATATTTGACCAGGCCGGGACTTTTCAGTATTCGTCTGCAGGTAGAGACAGAGGTAACGGCACGATAACATTTGGATCCGAGTCTCTGCAATAATCACCTGTACGGCAACGAAAGTACAAGTGCAACCGATACAACATTCAGGCTCCGGAAACACGACTAACGTACGTCGAATGAAATGGCAAGCTGAAGTGTTCAGAACATCGTTAGCACAATTTGACAGTTCTCTACGTGAAACAGCGGGAAGGAGAATAACTCACATGACTTATCAAGCATTGCTGACGACAATCGAGTTTGTCGACGGAGTGTAGCAGTATCCGTCACTTAAAGGCGTACCACAGCTCGAAAGCTGATTGCAACCATCATTACAGGAACCCCCGGCACAAAACCCAACATTGTTCGTCGCCGCGAGACAGTTGGTGTTCGGGGCATAAAGACAGATAGCACCTCCGGTGTAAACAGTACAGGGTCCTCCGCAAATGTCGTCGACTCTCGTGCTGCAGTAGGTGACCGTAGTGGTCAGAGCAGAGCGTGAAGAGAGGGGATTGATGCTGGCGCCAATGAAGGTGAGCTCAGCATCAGTGTGAGTGATCCAGTATTGCATTTCCTCGTTGGTCATAATGCCCTTCACGCGAAGCAGCGGGTTGAGCGAGGAAGCGCGATGAATGGTGTGACGAAAATTCTCACCGCGGCAGCGGGGTTCAAGCCACTGTCCCTTGCAATGACACCACCAACGACCTATACGATAGCATTTCAGTCAGCATAACTGAGAAGGATGGCGGTTTCAGCACTGACCATGGTAGGCATCAGGACAGCAATGGCCACAGCAGCATTAAGCACGTTGCGCTGAGCGAGGAAAGAGAGCTTCATTTGGGAGCTGAATGGAGCGAGTACAAGTAGACTTGAGTGCTGGGTCATATTGCCCGGTTGCTCAGGGTATATATACGAGCCTGCAAACAAGACGGATATGGTAAGTATGTAGTACGTTGAAAAATTGTGCCTCGGGAGCAACAGAATGTCCTCGGACATACTGCTAGAGCCAATCCTTCCCCACAGTCAGTCTAGGGGTGGTGATCTAGAAGCGGGAAAAGCCGCATTAACAACTCACAATTCTGCAGCCAAACACAAATGGGCTGGGATAATATCGGAGAATAAGCGGGGTAAGATGCGCATACATGCGGGCAAACCTTGCGTGCCCAACTGGGTGGTGTTAGGTCGGATTGAAGGTACAGTAGATATGTGTCAGGAACACCAACAATCAACGTTAATCAACTCGGAGATAGCGAATACATAGTCAACAACGCATAGGCGACGACGGGGCTACTACAGTACCTGGGAAAGAGAAGCACAAAACTAAGGGGAAAAGAAAAGGGGAACGAAGACTAAATAGATCGTCATACCATATTTGGGAAAAGAGTGCACGGACGTTGAGTGCACGGGCCACGATCCTAACAAACAATATGCTCATAATGCATAGGACAATAATGCATATCCATCATCTTGCATTGATTTTCAGGGGGTCCGGTGTCGGGGCCAGCCAAAACTTGTGAATTTTTGCATATTGCATAATAATTAGAGGTCTACCCGTACATATGCATCATGATGGAACTGCCAGGGAGGGCAAGACCAAGCTTGAACATGTAACCTACCATTTCCCACGTCTACAAAAACTCTCCAACGTCAAAACGCTTAATGCGAAAGCCCCATCAATCGCCCGCCAGTGAAATGGCAGAAGCATACCCATGATGGCACCTGCAACCTCCGCACAGCTGCCGCAGCAAATATCACGCCGGAACCTTACTCTCGCCGACTGGATGTCAGTCAACGCTTATGTTGATGCACACCCAGATGTTCCCCAAGCCAACATTACTCATTCAATCCATCAATGGCCTCAAGGCGCAAAACCGCATTTTTGATGCCCTGCCAACTCTGGTTGATGTACTGGATCCTCCCGAAGAGATCGAGATTCGTGAACTTGAGATCTTCTTGATTGGCGAGAAAGGTGAAGATGAAATTGTAGATGCAGTACACCACGAGATTGCTGCGGCAAGGGGTGAGGTCATCGAGATCGACTCGGACGAAGAGGACTCGGAAAACCCACTGGCAGAGCCACATGTTACAATGGCATTATGCGAGCAGCTTGCAAGGGCGGTGTTGGAATATGGTGAGGCTGAGGATATGTAGTGAAGGGGTAGTACGGTTGATGCAGTCGGTGGATAAGTGTGACAGTGATGTCACAATTTGTCACAATTTGTCACGCATGGCCGTCTTGCATAACTATGATAATGCATTGGATTTTGCTGGTCCCGACCTTATGCGTTATGAGCATATTCCACTAATCCTCGAAACTCATCGCCAGCTCGACGTGTCAGTGTGGTGAACACTCACGGCATAGGGACTGATGATAATCTGACATCCGCCAACTCTTCGGCCGTAAAAGTTCAAGTCAACAAGGTCCGAAGTTGAGTTACCCTCCCTCGATCGCTCGACTTTCCTGGCGCAACCATACCCAAGATGGAGATACACCGCGATTCGTCCATAGTCAGCCTAGAGGGAATACGTGAACGACGGATAAACACAACGTCTGATCACCGCAGAGTGCGCACCGGTGCTTGACCCTGTCACCAAGGGTTTTGAATCAGACTTGGTCGTAGCAGAAATTATGAGCAGAACTTTAGGGAGAACGAGCATAAAGCACGTACTCTGGCGTAGGGTGTAATCCTGGACAATCTTAACCTTGTTTAACCAGCCGCCGTATCTGTGATGCAGCGTCTGTGGCAGGTCCCAGCGATACCAGGTCAAGCATGGCGAGGCAGTAAAAAGCCTCATTCGGGGGAAGTACGACAAATGTAATAGTACCGTTCTCAGATAGACTGAGGTAGTACATCAATCAGGTTGGAATACAACTGGATGCCCTTGGGGTTCGCAGGGTCGTTGCAACCACCGAGCGGTATATATGGAGATTGAAAACAATACTAGTATGACTTCACTCCGCACTGTGCCAGAAGCGCGATGTCCATGTCCTACATCCGGATTCCAAAGTCTGCACAAGTTCGCGGCAGCATCGCCACCGCGACCGTCCAACGTCTTTCCAGGTTGCTGAGAGAAATCGTCCCAGATGGATCTGCCACGGCCATCGACGTTCGTTGAGCCCTCGACCTAGAAACCGCTAGAAACTTGAAAGAGATGGTAGCGCGTCAAGTTGGGGGTAACACTTAAACCAACGATGACCGCTTCAGTTGGATTAAAATAAGTTGGATACATAGATCAAAGTGACAAACTTCGCCGGGCACCACTGTGACTGGCAGGAGTTCGGCCGCCATCCCACTGGGCAGCACGTGGGCACATTCATCCGACATTTCACCGCGACGAGTCGTGATGCGGTCCCAAAAAATCGATCAGGCGGGTTTAAGAAGCGCTTCAAGGTCGAAGCAGGCCGAGGCTAGTTATAGCACCCCTCACCCATAGCCCACAACATACACACTCGCCCATAATGTCTGGAACAGTCAATACTGGAGTTGCCATCCTTGGAAGCGGCATCTTCGCCAAGGAAGGTGGGTAAAACACAGTCAGATCTCTATCCGAAAATTCACCACATCGCGGTCGAGTTCACAGCGCATCTACCCGCTCTCAAAGCTCTCGGTCTTCTCGCTCCAAACCTGAAGGCTGTCTATTCACGCTCGGAGAAGAGCGCGAGCGAGTTGGCAGACATAGCAGTGGATCTCCTTCATTCCAGGCCGGAGATCTATCGCGATGGCGATCCATCGACAAACCTTGATGCCTTGTTTGCCAGACCCGACATTTCGACCGTTATCGTAGCGCTGCCCATCACTTTACAGCCTGATATCATCATCAAGGCCTTGGCCGCCGGAAAGCATGTGATCAGTGAAAAGCCAGTGGCGCCAGATGTCGCCTCAGGGTTGAAACTGATCGCCACTTACGAGGCAGAATACAAACCCAAGGGGCTGGTCTGGAGGGTCGCGGAGAACTGGGAAGCTGAACCAGGCTACACCACCGCAGCACAGGCAATCCGCGCTGGAAAGATCGGAAAGGTGATCTTCTTTAGCTTGCGAGGTGTCGGTCGCATGGAGCAAAATTCGAAATGGTACAAAACACCTTGGCGCACAGTTCCGGATGTAAGTCGATCGAATTCTCTTTTCAACGGTAATTTGTGACCGATGGGATACTCCACAGTATCAAGGAGGGTTCTTGGTAAGTTGAAGCCGCATCCAGGGGATGCACGAATTGATTTGACACTGCCCTATTACATCTGCATAGCTCGATGGAGGTGTTGTACGTCCATTTTCTCGCTCTATCCTCGCGACCATTCTTGGTGACACGTGCTTGGCTCATGGCTGCATCAGCATTCAGCGGCTGCATTGCGAGTGATACTTCCTAGTCCCATGACGTATCTCTCAGGGTTCGCCTCGTTAAACTTGGAATGGCTCGCACCACAAGACACGATCAATGCCATCATCAAATCTGCAGATGGCTCGCACGGTATATTTGAATTGAGCAATGCGGCGCCCACACTATCTCGCTCGTCCGTCGGTAACGGGACGGTCATCACAGGCACAGATGGGTACCTCACCATTAACCAAACGAAACTAAAGGACCCAGTGACAGGAGACGAAAAGCCCATTTTCCGCATTATCATCAAGTCCGTAACCCGAGATGTGGATGGAAAAGCCGGCCCCGAGAGGGAAGAAGTGATCGACGAACCGGTGAGGGGTGTCGAGCTGGAGTTGGCAAGCTTCTTTGCGGCGGCCTTGGAAGGAAAGGAAGATGGATTGGGTAGTCCCAGGGGCGCACTCCGAGACGTGGCGGTTATCGAGGCGGCGTTAAACAGTGGCGGAAAGCTGATCGATCTCGAGAAACTCGTTGCTCCAGCCTGAAAGAAAACCTTGCGGATACTGAATGAAAAATATGTACAACAGAAACTATGCATACTTTTTGAAGCGTGCGTGCCACAACGTCCAGTCAACGGCCCATAAAAAAACAACGGATTCTGATCCGCTTGCAAGCGGTGCTTCAAACTATGTACTAACGACTCGGGATCAATTCGCGGCTCCCCCCTACAGAAGTACTCCGTGAATCGCTGCAACGACTATGGAGAGAGACATCCGGCGGGAGTTGTTGGACTAATTTGACCGTTGTGAATGACGTCGATTCTCGACGGGCAGAATTCCAGACAAGAGCCAGGGCCAGCTCGAGTGATCAGTATGGCCACGTGTTTGGTCCCTCTGCGAGTGTTATGTGGAGATCCGAGCATCGTTGAGAGCTTCTTACACCTCGATGATCGTACAAAGGACATCGTTACGATACTCAGTCACCTTACAATCGACGAATTTCCGGATAATGGATTCGTAAGACGGATGGCTGTGAACAAATCGAATGAATAAGACAACATGCACTTGCAAAGAATGTGATACAAGTCGGTTTGAAAATAACGGAAGAGCGGGGGGAGAAAGCAGATCATCGTGCACCATGATGGAACAAAGGTGGAGACAATCCTTCCAAGTTGCTGGGAAGACGAAGCCGGAGGTCGGTGAAGATTTTGTAGACAGCGCCTGGAGAGAGACCGCATTCAACGAGATATTCAGGGGTGACGCCCCAACCGAGGAGATCTAACACAAGCGATTTTGCTCGGTCCAGGTCCTCCTTTGTCACTAGAGCCAAAAACATACAAGTAAGTGACCAAAAAGAACTAATCATGAAAGCGAAAGCGTGTTACTAGGTTCAACTGTGGGAGCGAGACTGGTAACAGGCTCTGCGGTCGAGAAAGGTGGCGTCGAAGCTCTGACCTGGTTGAATGAATGTAACTGTGGTCGACCTTTGGGTTGTTGCGATAGAGGCCACGACGCGATGCTGGAAAAGTGTCCCTCCACGATTTCACCGTCTTCTAACAAATCGCTGTTCGAGATGACGGGACATGGTCGGATTTGCGAAACGTTCAAGTTGCTGGATTTGCCGCCGTCACTAGTAGATGATAGTTCTTGACGGTCCTCCGCCGACATGAAGGGAACAACTTTCGGAGAAGAGTGGCGGTATGTGTCAGAAGTTTGTAACCGTGCGAAGTTGAACGTTTGTTTTGTAGTAGGCAAATTGCGTACATCATTGGTACTACATAAAGCGGCCTTGTTATCGTCACATCAGCAAAAGGCGGGCACAGTACAATCACAAGAAAACCAAGGCACAGCAAGAACGTCACGATTCGTCCAACGCCAACAGTCTTCTGGCCTCTCGGACCATCTCGTCAAAACGTCTCGCGCTATCTCTCGCCTCTACGAACTCTCTCGCCTTCTCCGACATCAATTCTAAGAGGTCCGGCTCGCCTTGTAGATGAGTCTTCATGTATGCGACGACGACGACGGTCGCCCATACCTTCCTGTCGATCCCTTGCTCGTCTGCCTTGCTCAGTACCGCGTCCCCAACGAGTCGAGTGAGGCGAGGGGAGGCCGTAAACGAACCGTCAACGTCCATTTCGAGAAAGAGATCATACACCTCTTCCAAGATCGGGCGTCTATTCGAGCCACCCGGATGTAGCACTGTGCCATCGCTGGCACCGGGACGGGCGTTTGTTGACCCGAGAACTTGAGCACTCGTGTCCCGGAGGAACTCGGGCGAGGGAGCGCGTTCGATTGGGTCGCGGAACGGAGGGAGGGGACTTGTAGAACGAGAGGATGTCCAACAGGAGCTACAAGAGGATCCTTCAATGGAGCTCAGAGTGGAGAAGGTGTCGGTGCTGTGGTGAGATGCAGGGCTCCGTGT
This sequence comes from Boletus rubroflammeus, assembly GCA_038090375.1. Taxonomy (NCBI): domain Eukaryota; kingdom Fungi; phylum Basidiomycota; class Agaricomycetes; order Boletales; family Boletaceae; genus Boletus; species Boletus rubroflammeus. The sequence goes on along the minus strand of JBBPMQ010000129.1, from coordinate 22,517 downwards.
GGGACTAGAGGCACGTCTGCGTCTATGATCTCCATCGTCCCCGCCCATGCCAGAATCGGACCCGTCGTAAGCACCTGGGAACCTCTGCTGGTGCTGAGGACGAGAATGGGAAGTTGTGTTCGTGGTACTTGTCGATGCGACTGGACCGCCGTGGAAGCCAAAGATGGACGCGATGAAGGAGGTCACGGTATTGAAGAGACTGTCGAGGAAAGTGGAGGTCTCGGCGGAACTATCCTCATGGGTATCCAGGTCGGTCTGCCGAAGTCTCGATCTAATCAACGCCATGTTGCCACCTCCACGGCCCCTATTCCTTATCCGCTCATCGCCTTTCTTGACAGCGACAAAGGACGTATGCTTGCTTACAAGCTGGTACGTCCTCCCCAGCCTAACGATTCCAGCTTTCCGTAGGTCGTCCTCTGAGACCAAGAGTGCATCGCCTGGAGCTGGAGTGGGGAGAGGTCCAACCGCATCATCCAAATCCATGATGAGCTTCCGTGCAGCCAACGTATGCACAATTGGAACCATTGAATGCTCGTCGGTGTCACGGAATGGTTTCACCTTCGTTACACCGACAGTTAACTCTTGCGGCTCAGAAACTCCTTCCAGTTTAGTAATCAACCTAACAGCGGTTGGGACAATTTGAAATGATGTGATTGCGAACACCGTAAAACGTAGACCGGAGGAGATCTTTGTCAACGAATGAGGTGCTTGTTGTACAGGTGGCGGAGGTGCAAGCGCCGGGATATCTTCAGGGAGGTTTGGCGTGGTTGGTGAGGAAAAACGAGCTTGAGGACTCGAGACATCGTATCCCCAATCGATATCGATGCGTTCTATGTTCTTCGAGCGTCCAGCATTCAGAAGTCGAGCGCATTTTCCAGAAATGTCTTCTGCGGAAACTGCAAAGAGACACTCTCCGTTACCCTCCCGTGCGAGACGGGAGCATATATTGGAGGATACTTCGGTTCCGATCCCGAGAACGAATAAGCGTACTGGCGCCTGAGGTGGCGAATCTCGAACAGCCTTGGAAATGACCATCCAGGGGTCCGGTTTCTCATTCCCCTAGAATGAACCTGCTTTCAGATCAAGGTGGCTTAGGAACATTGACACGTACATGGATTTGGCCATCTGTTAGTAAGAATACAACCGCTGGGCGGTCAAGCCCACGTGAATTGAATGCTGACTGAAGTGCTTTGGGGATTTCTGTTCCACCAAGATCGGCGCCCATGCTTGCAACGTGTGATGTCTGCGACCGCAATGTCAAATTATGATATTTCTGCAGGGGAAAGCATACCGCTTGATCCAAGGATGCATGATCGAGCCCACAGCTGCTCTGCCATAGGGTTTTAACATCGCTACCAAAGCTAACGATGTTGAATGTACTCCGTGAACTGGGGAGGAGCCGAAGTAGCATATTCAAAGTTCGCTTGGCTGTTTCAATCTTGCTACTGCGCATACTGCCGGATCGATCAACGATGAAAATATATTCCTGTGAAGGGACATTGGGGGCTTGGAACTTTAGAACAAGGGTCAGTTGCATTGCAATGGTAGAACCCTCCCCGTCCCCATCCCCCCTCGCACCAAGCACCTCCGCAAAGCATCTAGGCTTATCTAGTCCCTCGGCGTGTATAGTGATAACGAAGTCGCTGGTCAAGAATTCGGATGACTTCCAGACTGCAGACATACGCTGCTGCGATTCTCGACCAGAGCGCCCCTTATAGCGCCGGAGTTTAATGTGATGTGTGGGGCTATGGATATCATGTATGACATCGCTCGTCTGGATGTCGACGCTGATACGAACCCGGGTTCGGGAATTCGCAGTAGAGGTATTGTGCATGGCTGCAGGTGGCGTCCCATAGCGCTCAGCAATGTACATCGGGAGCTGCAGTCGAACGCGATCCCGTAGTGCTTCATCCAAGAGATCCATTACAAACTACATCCAGGCCGTGGGTTATGCAGACAGAATGAGGTACAGATTCGATACACACCGTCAAGTGCGCTGTCACCCTCGTGGTGGCAGGAATAGATCCGACGGAGATCGTGAATACTGCGTGGCGAATAACACATCTACATCAGGGTTTATCATAGGGTTGATAGGGCTTACTATCGTCGGTCACCATTTCAACCAGTGCTGTCGTTTTCCCTTGCCCTACTGCACGAGTGAACGTGGCCGCGGCCTCTTCTTTTTCCATTGCCTTCCCAACAATAACCGATCCATCCTCCAGTTCAAGCTCGAATGCGCAGACCGCGGCGTTCGCTGGGAGTGGGAAGACATACTTTGCCCTTCCCGTGGGTTTATCGGACGGATTGTAAAACGTCTGGATGAGGACTGTCCGAGAGGATACTATATCATGAGACGGATGGCCATGAGTGTTCGAGGCATCAGAAGATAAGCTCGAAAGATAAGGGCACTTTGCCGACGACGTACCGTCTACTACCCAGGCTTTCACCGTCACTTCTTCTAGGAGGAGACATTCGATCTCTGTTTTCCCACATGGTTGGTGGAGAATGCCTGTGCGCACTGAGGTCATGCGGGTGTCTGTGAACAGAAGAGAGTAGTAGCTGCTGTGCAGACGTCTCCTCGCATTTATCTGCAATCCTTAGCTGTGTTGACGCCGATGTTCGGCGCCTCATGGCCAGACATCGAATGAGGATGTGGGAAGCGGAACGCATCGGTTGGACACATGACCACTGACCGAAGTTGTCTCCAAATAGACAACGATGATCTTGGGACTGGATTAGGCGCCAATGATCCCAGTCCGTGTTGCCATGCTTGCATGGTGGTTATCACCAGAAGAATCTTCCCTTGAATGTTCCAGATCGAACAGCATGGATATCTTGCTTCCGAGTCCTTGGCAGCGGGAACACAAGTGCACGTTTCTCCTTCGCACATGGGAGGAAGACTAATCCACATAAAGAAGGGCAAGACATGTAAATTTGCTGCAGTGTTCCTCGGAGTTCGCGTCGTGAGGGTAGTAACAAATACGTACTACCACATACAATCCATAATGAACACAGCCACGTCGACAAACTCTAATTTACCGGTTCCCCGAGCAAGCCCCCAAGTGGACCTAGTGCGTCTGCTTGATTTGGTCTGTTAACCCTCTGGAAGCAGTTTCCCCCTAGTTTAGAAACTCTGTCACTCGCCCCGAAGACGTCACCCCACTAAGCTCGGACTCCCCACTATCGGCCATGGAACCACTCAACGATCTAGGGTGGCCGCGCGCCAGCGGGTGTCCAGAATCTTCGCTGCCAACATACAATCCACCCGACGTGGACCGATAATACCTCAAACTGAGCACAAGGAGGGGATAAATCATGAACGGAACGGTATCGCAGTATAGAAGGGCGAGCGACTGATACAGCATCTGCACGGACGCTAGAATCTTTTCAGGCGTCTCATCATATAGACATTTACTCACCGAAGACGACTGCGACAACCCCACCGCGAGTCCCTTGTAAATCAAGTTCCTAAGGGTTGACGTGAGCGTTCAGTACAATGATCTTTGGGTGAGAGCCTCCCGTACAAGAAGAAGTAAAGTGCGGTGTGCTCTAGTAGCAGCATCATGTATTTGTCTTCCTATCATTCTCCTTGTCTCGATGGTGTGCACGGCGAAGCGATAGATTACCAGAGCCATCAGCAGCAAATCGAATAGCAACCCTGGGATGCTGTCGTAAACGAAGATGGTCTTGCTGCGACGAAACTGGAAGGTGAAAACGGTGCCACCAAGGAGGGTGAAGCTCTGGACTGATCGTACGACGAAGTCAATATAAACTCATAGAGCGTATTCAGGGTACGCACCGACGAGGCCGCTATGAGGGCCTTCCCATAGGAAGGCGGTGACGATAACATCGACCAGGAGTAGGGAGAACAGAAGTATCTTGCCCTTTTTGGTTGATTGAACATGGCTGAGACACGGAGAATCATGATCGCTATATTTGAAACATGAAGCTAGCACCCTCAAGGTACCCAAGTGTTACGAACCGTGCATTGCCACTGCGTAGATTATCTCTGTCCGTGTAAGAATCTGACCCATGACTATACCTGAGGGGAAGTATTTAATCGGCATATCTTGAATAATGACGTTGTGTAGACATACATCTATTGTTTCGCAAAATTAAATATCACTGTGAATCACCCTTGCAGGCAGCTGTTTGGAAACACACTCACGCCTAGATAAAATTCAGCTAGGATTCAATCTGAAACCAAGGACTGACCAATTCAGACATGTAGAAAACGCCAGTGCCTGCTCCTATCAGAGACGATTGGGGATCGATCTTCAAGAAACCCGGGTGACATACCTAATTTAAGAATGCTGATCTTTCCCATGAGCAGTCCGAGTAATTCATATGAAGATCATGACATACAATGCAAGCGCGAGTCCGACGTAACGTGCCTAGTGTAACGATGCGGGTTAATTCAGAGCAGTTCGTCATGTCACCACTACGAAGAGCGTAGACATCATGGACCAGGGCTTCATCTAAAAAGAGTTGACGGAGATCCTTTCAAAAGATGTTGCTCCATACCCATATCAGCTCTACCTGTGTACTAGTTGGGAGCAAGCTAGGAATAGGATATCAAGAACTGAGAAAAGTGTTATTGACTGCATGCAAAATACAGTAGTCGACATGCGTACTGTAATCATAATAAACCACTGCCGCAGTAGCAACTGCACAGATAAGCGAATTAGTAAGGAGAAATCGCTCGAGAATAATGTGGCCCATCCCCTCCTATGACCCTCACTCACCGGAAATGTAGCTATAAAATTGCACTCTCAAGGGTAGCCACCATGGAAGACATACCAACACTCAAGACGTGAGGAGGTTAGAGGGTCATCCTTATCGCTGAACGATCTCCAGTTATAAGAACACAGGCAGTACGGTGTGCGAACAACCATTAACGCGGACACCCATGTCCAAACCGTCAAGAGGACCGGTTAGGAAGGAAACTATTTATGTTTTGCTCCACTTCAGTGGCAGGCTGTTGACAAAAAGACGTTAAATTGACAGCCACATGTCTGGTGTGACTGTGATGCGGTGTGTTTTAGTGGTTTTGCCACTGTACTATGATCTTGGATTGCTGCCAACAGTGTCGAGGTTCCCACGAGTTGGGAATGGTAACTTATTTAAAACAAAGAACATGGCTACTGTGGACACTGGTGAGCACAAATGGGCTTTCGAGAATATGAACCACTTTCGGTCATTGAAGTTTTCATGATCCAGGTGGAGTTGATGACATCGTTCACAGCAATAATCACATTGCACGATGATCACGAGGGTTTCAAGTTCTTGAAAATGGGAATGTGTAAATAGTAAGCCAAATAAAAAGCTGTCACTCTCGTAGCGATGCTGCAATATTGTGACCGACCCGATAGTCAGAAGCCAGGGATGAACATTCAAGAATCAGAGGGCGAGACTCGTCGTTGTGTTCACCCTCGTTGAATAGGTTGAAAGGATACCATACACTTCAGAGGAGAATTCGTCGTCTGACGTAATACGAATGCTGTGTGAGAGTCTGAATCAGACTGGTCTAAGGTTAGGGTTTCCTTTTCATTCTCATTCCCATTTTCAACCACAATTGTATTCCATAATCTCAATCATGGTACGTTCCGGACATTGGTCCATCGCTTGCAAGGTCTCACTGGCTTGTTCAGGGAGGTGGAGCGCGTTACCCGTACCCAAAACATGTATGGTCGCCAGCAGGTGCGTGGGGGTGGAAAATTCTCACTACCGGCGTTAGTGACAGTAACCGACAGGTGGATGGTGGTCTCGTCCTGCGAATTGGGCCAGCAACACGGCGATTACCATGACTGGCATCCTTGCCATTGCATACGGCGTATGGTCTGTCAGCGCAGAACGAGAGGTGATGAAGTATTTTTCGTTCCCAGATTTGGTGCTCATGGCCAGCGTGCGGACAGACCCGGCACATTCTTCCCGATCGTCCAATACCTTCGATGTTGGTACGAATATTCACCCTACTCTTTTGTTCTTCAAGGCTCATCGAAGAATTAGTGGGCAAAACAGTTTAGACAGCAAAGCAAGGAGGAGGCATGAATAGTCGAGACGTTTGCTTTTCCCCTTGGTGTACCAATGCCTTCCACCCAGCTAATTCCATTCCAACCGAGATTCTGGAAGCCATGCTTATTCATTGTGCTCATGACTCCCATGAGAATTGCGGTTTGCACGAGCAATATGTCCTGGGTGCACCACCTTGGGTCGGGGTTTTATACGTTTGCCGTCATTGGGCGCGATGTCGCTCTGAGTTGCCCGACTCTTTGAATCTAACTTTTCGTGGTGTCACAGCGCTGGACAGAAGGGTCATTGCTCAGATTGAAGCAGCGATCCTTGAATATCCACACACAAATCAAATACCCACAGGATGAGTGGTCAACGTTGTTGGAGCAAGCTGTGGGTCACCCTGAGTGTCTCCAAAGAGTTCTACCTTATGCTTGGGACCAATCATGACACCAACCAGGGTTCCCCTTTTCGAAGTGGACCTCACGTTGCAAGTCCTGGAGATTCAGGCGCATGACCACGCCATGGCGCAGAGAGTGCACTTTTTGATGGAGTAGCCCATCTCTCCCTAAATTGACACTTTCTAATTGTGCACGCCATGGTATTTGTCTCAGCTGAGTGGTCTAACGTCTCTCGGCCTTGGAGCTTCAACTGATTCCATGTTGAGTCATATGCAAGATCTCACATTATCTACATCTTTGGAGAACCGTTCCAAAATCCCATGATTCTCTCAGCAGTATTGCCGTGAACATTCGTGTCTCTTGCCTGTTGCTCTTAGCACAACTTTCGACGGTTGTTGTGTCTCCGTCGAAATTCCATACCCAGGGACTTGCAAGTCCTCGTCATATCTCGGCTGCAGGATTCGGTTCACGACCACTGTACAATCCGCATTGGACGAACTCGCGACATACCCTGCACACAACACGTGCATTCCAGGACGCTTCTGAACAGGGTGTGCTCATACGTCCTCCACAGGATGGGAGATGAATGTATTGACCACCCGAACTCGAGCCTGAGCCATGTTACACTCACCTTCATATCGGACAGCCTCCGCGTTCGCTGCCCTAAACGTTGGACAGGTGGACGTCGCACGTACGTCGTACGTGTCTCTCCGGGGCTCGAATGGTTGCGGTCACACTCATGCCTCGTTAACGCCAGCAGTACCTTCGGACGCCTAACGTCAGAATACACGGGTAAACTGTATCACAGGCATCCGCTTGGAACCCGCAGCAACGCCCGAGATTTCGAGATTGCTCTTCAGTACGATACTGAGCCTCTTTGAGGCTGATTGTACCAATGTGATGCGCGGGCCAGTGTGATCGTGCGCACGTCATGTTCCCATACTAACACTTACACAATCACTGAGCACCTCCTCTTGTTCGCACCACAGAACCCCGTGCTACGTCCTGAAAGTGGCAGCAATGACGTACCTGGCCGCCGACCTCGTTCTCCATTAAGATGGTCCTCGTGGTAGTCGATATGACCGGCGACGATCATCTCCAGTTGCTCGTTGAATTGACACACCACCGTGTATGCGTAGTACTTATGGTTTAAAGGTTCCGTTTGCCTCGCCGTGCGCTCCTAGACCGAGGGAGTGACGTTTACATACCTCGCATCGTGTACGAGACGCATCGCATCACCATGGCTTGCGACAACATCTCCCTCCAGTCCCCCCCTCTGAAAAGCTTTCAGGTGCTTGACGAACTTACACTGGAGCGTTCGCGGGTCGCGTACTCGAGCTCTGGTCGAGAGGGTGAGAAGAATTGTTTGTTGTGAGGTATGCCAAGGAAACGAATGTCGACAGAGTTCATTTGTAGCGGCGCAGGTGTGCACGCTTCATGGATAGATGTCGAGAGACCGATGGAATGGGAACGGTTCTTGTAACGTTGGACCTGCATACATCGCACGTACAGTCTACCATGGGGTTGATCCCCAAAGAAGGAATAAGAAAATATACAATAAAAAAATAAAAACGTTGGACCCCTACCGTCAGTGGATAGCGATATCGAACGCGACAGGCTGTTTTCTCAGATGCGCTCGTGAGGGTTCAAACCGATGATAACGCTAAAAGCCGAGTCCAACGAGTGCGAACTGGGATGGTCCGTCGACGTCTGAGTCTCTCATACGTGTCATCTTCATCGTGAAACGACGGACGCTCGTCTCGTGTAAGTCGGAGTGAGAACGGAAGAGCGTCTCGACTCTCAAATACGTGATCGATGAGCGCGTCGAGAGCTGCGCAGCGTGTTTCGTGAGGCTGGGTGTTGCATACCCTCCAACACGATGGCCCTGATTGATCGGATCGTTCAGGTCATCAAGGTTTGAAGTTTGAACGTACTGTTCTCAGAACGTCGGTTGCGCAGATCAGAGAGAGTAGAATAGATGTCGAATGTGCCTAGGACCTTCTCATCCGTATCATCACCAGAGAGGGACTATGTAAGTAAAGGAGGAGCTCATCGATGAGGATGTTGTCCCTGGGATGCCAAGTAGTACTCGGATCGGTGATGAATGAAAAAAAAATTAGCATGATTGTCTTCTCATCCCCATCAAAGTGGGAGCGACGCGACATCTTGTCCTAGCAAGATATTCTTTATTTGCTACAGCTGGAATCAATCGAGAACCGTCCTGGAATCCCAACCTTCTCATGCGTATAGCTTTCTCAGTGACCACTCAGTAAATATTTCCTAGCGAGCCCAATCATGGACAGACTCTTACCACCAATAGCGCTGAGAGGCGACACGAACATGTCCACACACTCACGATTCGGCATCTAAATGCACCGTATCGAATCAGCTGGATGAATGCGTCCCATCTCTGGTACCTGAGCCACAACACATCCACGCAGGAAATGCAATAGCAAACCTGAGGATAGCCTTGCCTGATTCTCGCTGTTGTAATCCGGTGTGAGTCTCACAGTATAAGTGCAAGGCGAGTACGCGCACCGTGAGATGGACCCCCCCGGCGGAGGGTAGAGATGCATCGTTCGCTTGTTGCGCCTGACAGGAAATGAGCCACCACGACATAATATATAATAACGAGAAAAAAGACGCACTGGGTCTGCTTCCTTTGCATTTGCAGAGCCTTGTCCACTACGAGAAGCACTTTTGTCCCGATGACGGGGGTAAGCAGCCTTGGGAGGCGATTTAGGCTGTGACGTTTAATGAGTCCGTGCATATGATCTCGAGGAACAACGGACGTTTGTTTTGACAACGGGTTTTGCGACCGCTCGCTATGATGATATGTTAGACACACCGCACCCGATCGTGTATCAAGGAAGAGCACTCACTCGAACGCGTTGACCTACAGCCAGCCGCGAAGGTCCCTCAGATGTGGCATTCACTCTCGGTGGCGAATGGGAAGGAGATTGATGATCAACAGGCCGACACGACGTTCTGGGAGCAAGATTGGGCTTATGCGAAGTGGGGTCCTTGTTACGCTTCTTGATTCTCGTCTGTATCCACTGTTTCAACTTTGGAATGCTCTGGGAGGACTCGAGATGTTCCTCTGGACGTGAGTCTGGAGGGTAGGACATGGGTACGGCATGGGATGTGCCAACCGGCGGTACCTCATCCCCGAGAGGATGAGCAGAGGATGGTGAAGATGATGGCTACAGCAGCATCAACACAGATGGGCAAGGAGGATGTAGTGATCACGAACCTCATCATAGTCGAACTGAGGAGCGGGCGTGCTCGACGGCACCTCCATCTATGCGATTGTGAGAACTCGCTTCGAGGGGGAAAAGAACAACGAATACCTCGAGGATATCATTATCGCCGTCTCCGTTGTGTGTCTCGGACTCGGTTGGAGTCGATTTGCCAGGTTCTTCCTGGTGAATGTACAGGATGAGGGAGTCAACGCAACTCGTTTTGGTGATGGAACAGCGAACTCCTACCGGATTAGACGAGGTCGCAGGCCACTCGTCTGGTCGTCCTTTGTCGCGAGTAGATGTCTAATGTAGTGTGTCAGTGTGGGAGACGGGATGTAGCTTATCCGACATGGGAGTGAATGGACAAATGCTTACATGGAATGGACCATATGAGTCCGGGAGAATATGGCCGAGGTCACGGACAGTGACTTTTCCGTCGGTTCGTCCAGTCGCCAAATAGTTATCATCCGGGGAGAGGTCGACCGACCATATACTATCCTCGATGGCAGGCTCAATCTGGGTGAGATTCGACGTGTCCAAGAACGATATGGAACGGTTTGCATAGGCAACGATGAATTTGCCATTCGCTGCTAGAACGATAGAGTAGACGTCACCGAGAGTCGGTGATTCAGCGAGCTGGGGCCCCGAGGACACAGCAAAAGATTTGATTTTGCTGTCCTTTGATGCCGCAAAAACGTGTTGACCGTCGTTGGACCATACAAGCGGAGTGATTGACTGCCATGCTGAGGATTTTTTAGTGTTGACAATGATGAGCTCGTCACCGCTATGACTGTCGAAAATGCGGATCGAGCCACCAAAGCAGGAAGTGGCGATCTGGTCACCATTCGGTGAGAACTTGATTCCAGTGATAGAACTGTCGTGTTTGAGCGGGCCAACGAGTCTCTCCGCTGTCGTTATGCTCCAAACACTCGCTTCAGTGTCATCCCAACTGGTCCCAATGGCGAACCTGGTCGAATCTGGGGAGACGTCGACCGCAATTGCCGGGCTTTCGCTCTCCACGTCGATGACCTTTTCACACAGCTCCGCGTCCCACACGCTTGTCCCCCGTATGGTCCCACACACTATCCATTTGTGATCCCTCGACACAGAAATGGCGTTCAAGTGCATTCCCATTTGCTTTCCGACCTCTTCTCCGTCTTCAAGTCGCCATCGTCGAATCCCATCGCTACTCCCGCCCAAAAGATGCTTCCCGTCAGGGTGAAATGCGACTGCCCACACTTCACTAGAGGTACCGGTGTCAAGTACTATTATTGGGTCTTACTGGACTGTCAGCATTCAACCCAATCACTCTTCGGAGCTGCTACGCACCGGTTTTTGTCGACGACATCCTCACCGATGGTACACAGTTGTTGTCTTCAAAGAGTGAAAAGAACGAAGCGTTTAGGTTCACTCGTAGTGCGCAAAGTCGCTCAATTAAACACGTTTCCTTGTTCTCGATATGGGTTGCAAGCGCCAAATGTCTTTGGCGCTTGTTCGTTCTCAGATCCCTGCTAGCTGGCCTCATTGCCACAACCAGTCAAGCAGTTCAAATCGACGAAACCGTCCCTCGCTGCCAAGGGTAGTCTTATGCGGGGACTTTCGAGTCTTCATCATATCTCGGCTGTAGGACTCTTTTCACGACGGGTCTACAATCCGTGTTACTAGTATTAGACCCACTCGCGTCACACCGCGAACAATGCATGCATGCATCCCAAGGTGTTCAGCTTCAACGGGGACCGTTCATACTCTTCTCGGCAAGATGGGAGACGAATGTATGCACACCACGTCACATCCACATTCATAGGTGTGGCCGTTTTTGGATCGGCTCAAGCTCACTACTACTTAAGACGTCGCAGACGTACGTACGTGTCTCCCCGGTGCTCGAATGGTTGCGTTCACACACACGCCTCGTTGACGTTTTCAGACACCCAACGACAAGTTCCCGAATTCACCAAGGGTAGACTGTCACAGGTATCCACAAGGAATTTGCCGAAATGCCAGAGATTGTTCCCAGGTACTATACTGAGCTTTTGGAGGCCGTTTGTACCATGCGGTATACGGGCCAGTGGGATCATGTGTACGTCGTGTTCCTATAATTTTCCCTGTGAGGCAATTTGGATGTGCCGTATTTCGATATTCCGACGAACAGGCAACATCGACAACCAGGTTCATGAACTCTCGCAGTAGGCTTTCTCAGTGACCATTGAGTGAATATCCTGGCGAGCTCAGTTGAGGGGCCTATCGAAACTCGTACTACTAAGAGCGCTATGAGCCAACACGAACTTGTCCACACACTCGCGATTCCGAATGGTATCTACCACGAAATCACGCGGACGAAGGCGTCCCATCGTCAGTACTTGAGCCACAACACATCCATGCGGGAAACGCGATCGAAAAGATAGCCTTGCCTGACTGTCGCTGTTGTAATCCGGCGTGAGTCCCACAACAAAAACGTGAGGAAACTATTCGTACTGTGAGATGGACCCCCTCGGCGAAGGGATGAGATGCATCGTTTGCTTGTTGCGCCTGATAGGAAATGAGTTATCATGACATGGTACATAACAATCAGAACAAAACACACTGTGCCAGCTTGCTTTGGATCTGCAGAGCCTTGTCCGCTATGAGAAGCGTGTTCGTTCGGATCGGCCGGGTCAGCAGGCTTGGGAGGCAATTTATGCTGCAACGTCTAATGAGTCCCTGCATACAAACTCGAGGAACAGCGAACCTTTCGTTTTATATCATGTTTCGCGACCGTTCGCTAAGATGACATGCCAAACGCACTGCATCCGATCGTCTATGAAGAAAGAGTACTCACTCGCTTACGTTGACCTGCAGCCATCCACGAAGGTCCCTGATTTTTGACGTCCGCTCTCGGTGGTGACTGGGAGGGAGATCGACGATCGGCAGACCGATGCGACTCCCTGGAAACTCGATCAGGCTTATCCAAAGCTGGGTCCTTGCTACTCTTTCTTATCCTCATCTATAGCAGCCTTTTGATCATTAGAATGCCCTGAGATGACTTGGGTGTGTCAACATTTTCCTTGAGAAGTGGTTCTGGAGGGTAGGTCGTGGGAACGGCATGTGATGTGCCAAGCGGCGGTACCTCGTCCTCATGGAGATGGGCAGAGGATGCTGGGGACGATGGCTCCAGCAGTGTCAACACAGAGGGGAGAGGATAGTGTAGTGATCACGAACCTCATCATAGTCGAACTGAGCGGCGGGCGTGCTCGATGGTACCTCGACCTATGCGATCGTGAGAACTTGCAATGCTTCGAGCGGGAAAAGAACAAACGGATACTTACCTCGAGGAGATCGCCATCGCCATCTCCGCTGTGTGTCTACACGATGAGGGAGTCAGCACAACTCGTTTTGGTGATGGCACGGCGAACTCCTACCAGATTAGAGTCACTAGCCGAGGTCGCAGGTCGTTCTTCGTCACGAGTAGATGTCTAATGGAGTATCTCAGTGTGGGGAATGGAATAGGATTTATCAGATATGCCAATGAACGGACAGATGCGTACATGGAATGGACCATACGAGTCCGGGAGAATATGGCCGAGGTCACGCACGGTGATTTTTCCGTCGGTTCGTCCAGTCACTAGATAGCTACCATCCGGGGAGAGGGCGATTGACCATATCCCATCGTTGTTCTCGATGGCAGGGTGACCAGGGTCAATCTGGATGAGAGTTGATGCATCCAGGAACAAAATAGAATCCGATGTGTAGGTAGCGATGAATTTGCCACTGGATGCTAGAGCGATACAACTGACGTGGTTGTCGTCGAGAGTCGGTGATTCGGCGAGCTGGGACCCGGTGGACAGATCGAAAGACCTGATTTTGTCGCCGTTCGATGCAGCAAAAATTTGCTGGCCATTGTTTGACCACACAAGGGGAGTGATTGACCATCCTGAGGTTGTGGCATTGTCCATGGTGATGAGCTCGTCACCGCTACGACTGTCGAAAATGTGGATCGAGCCACCAAAGCAGGTAGTGGCGATGTGCTCGCCATTCGGTGAGAACCTGATTCCATTCACATATCCTTTGTGTCGGAGCGGGCCAACGAGCCTCTCCGCTGTTGTTATGTTCCAAACACTCGCTGCGTTGTCACCCGCTCCTGGGCCAGTTCCGGTCGCAAACCGGGTCGAATCGGGGGAGACGTCTACTGCAGTCACCTTAGTTCCGCCCTCCACGTCGATGGCCTTTGCATGCAGCTCCGCGTCCCAAACGCTTGCGCCATCTTCAGCCCCACACACTATCCACTTGTGATCCCTCGACACAGAGATGGCGTTCAAGTTCATTCCCGTTTGCTTTCCGACCTCTTCACCGTCTTCAAGTCGCCATCGTCGAATCCCATCGCCACTCCCGCCCAGAAGATGCTTTCCATCAGGGTGGAACGCAACCGCGTATACAATGCCAGAGTCCGAGTCAAGTATTATTGTTGGGTCTTGCTGAACTGTCAGCATTCAACACGTTCACTCTTCGGAGCTGCTACCCACCAATCTTTTTCGACGACATCCTCGCCAATGGTTCGCAATCGTGGGGTTCCAAGAATCAAAAAAAAAAAAACCGAGGTGAGTCGGCGCAATGTGGCCTCAAACTTGAAACACGTTTCCTCGTTCTCGATATGGATCGCAGGCGCCTCGTACTATATTTGGCGCTTATTCTTCCTCGGATCCCTGCGCAGTGTGGACTTGCAAGTCCTCGTCATATCTCGGCTGTAGGACTCGTTTCTTGACGAGTGTACAATCCGCATTAGTCCCAGTGGCACTCGCGATATACCCCGCACAACACACGCGTGCAATGTGCATTCAAGTTCCAGGACGCTCTGAGCTCTCCAACAGGGCGCGCTCGCACTCTAGCAGAATATCCTCGGCAAGATGGGAAACGAATGTATGCACCACCCCAGTTCGATCCACGTCACAGATACATTCATGCCATATGTAATGAGATTTCTGGAACAGCTCGCACCCGCACCACGTACGTACGTGTCTGTCCCTGCTCGAATCAGTGGTCGCGTTCATACACACGCCTACGACGTTGACTCTTGGGACAGCTCCATTAACTACGACGTCTCAATGTTGGAATCGGGTACAGTACTATCCCTCGTCCCTCGAACAAGCACGGTGGATCAGGGTTCGCACCAGATATATGCGCTCGCCTTGGAGGAGTTGGAAATAGGCAAAATCGCATTTCCAAACGATGAATGAGGTCACGAAAAGTGAAGCTGGTATGAGCATACCTAACTTGACCGTGATGAGAGCAGTTTACACCACATTAATTCGACCGTTCCTCATGCGCACGGGTTCCACATCGCCGCCACCAACACCACCTCCGCCGCCAGTCTCTTTCTATTCTCTTTGCATTTTCCTCTGTCCTGAACCTGACATATTGTACTAAGCGTGTGCTACCCTCGCCCCTCACACATGTCCAACACCCCAGCCGAGACTCGAGGCCAGCCCCCCGCATAACAAACCTGGCTCGCTGGCACAGTTATCACCGGAGCGGGCTACGGAATCATCATGACCCTTTTCTGGCTCTGCTTTTATGCCCTCTGGGATCGACTGAAACGCAAGAATGTGAGTTGTGGACGTCTTCCTTCTCAATGTCAATGTCTGCATCCAGATCCCTCTTCCCTTGGGTGTCCAACTCGCAGTTCGCGCAATTGGCGCTTATCGATTATTGCGGCTTCCCCAGAGGTCGGAGTGTGTACGAGGAACAGAAGTTTTCGATCGGTGTGGACGAGATCAGGAACGTATCCTATGTCCTTGCAAATTGGGTTGCCAACCCCTGGTTTAAAGAGTAAGATTGCAAAAGGGAGAGAGGTGTTGCTTGGGTGGCTGCTCCCTGACAGCCTCTCGGCGTGGGATGGATGTTTGTACAATCAGCTCGAGTTCCCCATTGTTTACAACACAGGAAAAGGTACGTCGTTGGTTATCCTCGCATCGAGCACACGCTCAAACAACATGGCCGTATGGTTCACGGATCTCTCGCGCGTACCAAATTGCAAACACCAAGAGTTGAAAAGCAGGGAAAAGACGAAGACCCCAAGAAGTCGTCAGGAAACGCATGCTTTTGGAACCGCAGGTGCGCATCACCCACCAGAATGCGACGTATGCTGATTATGTATGCCATCAAGGTCTCGGTCATCGGCATAGTCATCGGCAACACAGTAACAAGACACTGTCACTGCAACCGCAGAGAGGGGCTCGCCGTGTTATCGATTCCAAATTGCGGAGGCGACAGCAACGACATCTCGCATCTCCGCTACATCATGAACCCTCAGCACACTCGCGCCCTGTTGAACAGCACACGCCACAGTCGCCGCGGTCGCCCAGCCCCTCTCCTGTGCACTTGTCTTCCACCCCTTGTACGTCCCATCCACATCCGGCTCCTACAACATCGCCCCCAACACCGATTTATCGGACGCCCAAAGCAGCAACGGATACCTCGCTAGTACATTTCCAGATTCGTCTGCCGTCACCTTGCTCAAATCGCGTATCAGCGCTAACTGTCCGTCCACAGGCTTACTGAACCCGATTCCGGGGTCGATGAGAACTAGCCATCGACGGACCCCACCCGGGCCTCGTACGATCGCATCCACCTTGTGCCCGAGCTCCGTCTGGATGGCAGAGACGAGCCCACCGGGGTAGGCATTGTAGTCCTTGTTCGCACCTGCGTCCCCACGGGAATGCGTCAACACCACCGGCACGCCCAAGCTCCTTGCCACACCCCGCATCTTGGCGAGGTGTTCTGCAGACGCAGTATCGAGCGGATAGGAAGGGCCCGATGCAGTTGGCACCCGCGTGGACGGCTTGTCCGGGGACGTCCCAGCGGAAAGTGTCGATGGACAGGAGGGCATGTCGGACAGCGTCGTTGGCGTGCGCGCGGACGGCTTGGATGACGAGGAAGACGCGCCGATTTCTTCCTCGGTCGAGACGAAATCGGCACCGGGACGAGTGGAGTAGCCACCAATGTCGATGATATCGGCGCCAGAGGCGCCAGCGGTCGCGGCGGGGAAAGTGTTGTGTTGGGCGCCATCGGAGAAGGAGTCGGGTGTCACGTTGAGTGTGGCCATGAGGTGGGTTTTACGGGGGCGGCCATGCTTAGCGAGGTCTGTTGAAGACAATGTCCAGTATTTTGCTGTCGGGGGTGCCTATAGGTCGTTGATCTTGACGAGCACGGTGTTGTCCGAGGGGAATGGCATCCTTCGACCATCGGAAGGTCATCCTCCCTCCGAGTAGACACCAGTTCGTGGAGGAGGGTGTGTATGTCCTTGTTGCACGCAGGATATGATGTACGAAATGTGGGATGATGCTATCCAAAGAGCTTAGCTCGGAGTCACGTAGTGGATGCTGCAACGCGACTCACTTGTTCAGGGGGCCGGAGCACGAATTCGCGTTCGCAGAGGCGTGGATGTGGAACAAAACGACGAACTCGCCAATCAAGTTGTCCAAAGTGGCCCGGCTGTCTGGAGGGCGAGTGTCCACAAGTTGATTGTCGTATGTTAGGATGTCGAGATCGACCGCACGCGAACCGTGACGCACGCTCGGCACTCTACCGACCACCGCCTCTATTGCCTTGACCAGGTGAAGCAGTTCCTTGGGAGATAGGTTTGTTTCGATCTAGCCAAGCCCCGCGACCGGCGATGAACGCGGATGCCCAAGAAAGGGACGTCGGAACAGAGACACACCATGCAAGCACAGTTGGCAAACCGAGGTTGGTGAGTACCCAGTGACGTACATCGGTAGGAGTCTCGTACATGAAACTGGTATCGACGACCGACACCTGTGCATCTTTGGCCAGATTGCTGAGCAAGGATGTCGGTAGCTTCGAGGAGATGGAGTGTTGTCTCGATGTTGGCAAATCTGTCGCCGAGGGAGGTTTGAGCCCAGCGCAAGGGTGACAGAATGCGACGACGAGGATGAGCCTCTGTTCTCCGCCTCTGCCTCAAGCTGCATTGATGTGCGCAGAGGTAGTCAATGGTCTTGGAACTCACGTCTCACGAGGCGGAAAGTCGTCGGAAAAGTCGTCTTGTCCCTGGATCATCTGGACTTGAGCAGACGCACACGAGTGGCAAGACATTGGGTTTTGACAGCTTGACGATTACTTTGTCATCTGGGTACTTCTCGCAACTCGAACTAGCTGACTGAAATCTGGAATATAAAAAATACTTTAGTAGGTGATGGGGACGACGGGTGATTACTGTAACTGATTTGGTCCAGGCAGCTTGCTGTTAAATATTCGACAGGAAAGGCGAATGAGGTGTGAGTGCATGTGAGCGGGGCAGGCGGCGGCGGCTGCAAACATTGACTCGGAAACAGGCCGAGGAAGCTGCTCTACCGTACACTAACATTGGTCGCATCGTTTACTCGAACTTTTTCTCCTTGAACCCCATCGACAACGAAGCTGTCAAGTGTGGGCATGTCCTTTGTCGAGCCTACCACCACCATCGAAGACAATACCACGATTTTCGAGGACGAACCAGACTAGAACCAGTCACCGAGCAATCGGCACTGCGCCAACCGCCCATACAAAACAAACCGCGGGTCACCGATACCTCTTTCAAAGAAATGTGCCTACACATCTTTATTGCTGGACGACCCCACCGTGACGCTCGTGACCCGCATGTAAAAACCTCTCGCCTGCCATCCAACGCACATGCACGAAATCACGCTAACGAACCACACTGACAGGCAACTGCCAACAACTCCACCTCGACTCCTGATCTAGATAGGATGTGCCTTCGAACTGCACCATGTTCGGGCCTCCCTACTAGGCAGGAATCATGTGCCAGGTACGCTAAGCAATCGATTCTGGAGGAATCCGCTTCACCAAGACTTTTTCAGTTGACCATGTAATGCTCAGAATTATATGCAGAACTGCGACCATGATCATGTCTTATCAATGATTTCAGCATGATGTGATCACCACAGACAGCGATCTAACTAATGGTGGCTTTGTCCGGGCTGGAGCTCAGGCTGTACCTTGAAGAAAGCTTACTCCCCCAAACTTGAATGTGCGCCAGCGTCCATGAATTTCAAGGTTCCGTAAACTATTGATGGCGAACGTGCCGCTGATATTGATGTTGATCATAGGCAGCGTTAATGCCTTGGCAGGCGCACAGTGAGCGCATCAAAGCAGCCTTTTCTCTGGATACAGTCCATTCTGTACTGAAGGAAGTCGCCAATCACCGGCACGCGGTCAGTTCTCCAACTGCGTTTATCCTCGTACTCACTCAGATCCGTCGCCAAAAAGGCTTTTGACCCGGGCAGATCAGGATTTCGCCAGACTGATCGGTCGGAGCTTGCTTTCCAATCTCAGCCTAATCATGCCAAGGCACAAATTCTTATCAGACGCCCGCCAAACGTTTTACCCGTTCCTTATGTGTGCCAAAAATCTTCACCTTCGATCCACCATTTATGTCTGGCCCAAGGCGTTCCCGAATGGGAATGCACCTCACCTACCGCCCTGCACGTGTCCACTCTCGTATGGCTCAGGTAGCAGTGAACTTGGTCCCTCACGAACACTCATCGCTGTCGAAGGCAAGGCGAGATTCATCTGTACGTTCGACGTCGGTGGACAGGTCTTTTTGTTTGTGGTTTATTGACCTTATCTACCGTAGCTTTCGTCCGGACGAGGGGGATCAGGCAACATTCGATGTCCGTACCCCTCCCCCAATGGCGAGCAGCCTCCCAACCTACATGTCTTTCCGCCTCGCGAGCGTCGAGGTACATCCAAAGCCGACAAAGTACGTCCTTCGTTTCGACCTGCATGTTCAGAGTTGGTCACTGAGTGCCACTGTTTCCCAACAGGAACAGTTCACGTCTAGTGGGCGGGGAGGCTCTGGAAACGTCAAACCATCGACGTCTTGTCTGGAGGCTTACCCGCTGACGGCTTCCATCCTCAGTCAATGCAGCGCCGTGCAGGCGCAGTACGAACAACGGATGAGAAAATTACGTGCAGAGTCAAACGTGGTGGTGAGTCATCCTACGCTGCCCGTCCACGTGCATTGTTGATGGTGTCTTGTGCAGCGCTCGTCTGGTCGGGGCGGATCCGGTAATATATCTGATCCGCGGTGGCAGAGGCGTTCGGAAGATCCCAGGACTGTGCCAAAAAAGCCTTTTATCACGAAAAAGGGCTGGGAGAGATATACGATATGCTTCGGTGGCGACATGGACAAAAGGTATGGTGGAGCCCGAACTTATTCCCGTAACCAGCCGGTGCTGATATCAGCCCAATGGGTAACGTTCCATTCCCAGAACAAGTCGTACCACATGGTCTTCAGGGAGTTTCAGGGCCTTTGGCGCCAGATGGAGTGAGGAGAGCCGTGTTAGCAACGCGGTGACGTCAAGTGATGACGTGACAGCTGACCCTTTGCCGAGCGAGGACGCGATAACGGGTCACTCCAACTGGAGTAAACCGCCACCATCTATGAGCCCCATGACGCCGCCCAGATCGCCAAGTTCACCGCCATCCACTGTGCCAACGTATCCTCAAAGTTGGCATACTGGCAGCCCCGGCTCGAGTTTGAGCGCACATTCGTCCACGTCGGTCGTCCTGGAGGACCAAGAGTATGTTTCTTTCTTGGAGTTGTGAAGTCATCCTGCCTTTATTTCATCTTCGTTCGTTGACCGGAATGGCTCGTGAGTTGTGAACATTGTGTGTAGAATGTAACATGCCCTACATGTATTCAAGAACAGATAACTGTATTTCGACTGGTTGGCCAGGGTTCTCACAAGACCGCGTTGAGTCCTTCAGTGTTTGATCAGGGGGCCTTCAAAGCTTCAAGTTTCAAAGCTTCCAGCCTGGAACTTCCCCTTTCTCAATTCTCTTCATCCCATACGGCATCAATTCGAACGGATCCGAATCGTCAAGTAGCTTCACGCGTGCCAAACTGATGGGCCTGCAACACTACTTGGGCTTCATCCCGAGGTCTTCAAGTGGAGAGAACAACTGTACAGGAACTCGAGCATCGAAATCTGGAAGGCCCCAGTGCAACACCTGTGATACAAGCACGGAACTCGCTTGAAAGGCCGACTCAGAGCACCACTTCAAGTTGATCCCTTGATCCTCGTCTCTGGGTCCGCAACGGCTCATTGCCCATGATCCTGATCTGTAGGCAACTTCTCTTCTCCGCGATCACTTCCCGAACCTCCCACAGAGCCACCAGCAACAGTTTCCGGCGACTGTCTTCCTTTTGATCTCGTGCCAAAATTGCAATGGGAACTGTCGTCTGGTCATAATACAAAGTTGAGCTCAGAAGACGAGGCATATGCATAAGGAAATATATATATGCGAGTCATCGTTCAAAGTAGCGCCATTCTCCACTATTCATAAATGCCTCGGCGCTCGCGTCCGTCCCCCATTTCTACCCAAATTCGTCCTTCAAACCTGATGCGTATTATCTCCTAACGGTTCGAGTCGAATCGCCGCGGCCTCCGATTCGTTTGCGTCCCCTTCCACGTCCTGATTCTGCCCCAAGGTGACATCCGCGAATGCAATTGCAGATAGAAGTGTGTTTTGAGTCGTAGTAGGTTGTGACAACACACCGAACCCGGTGTCATCCCCCTGCCAGCCACGACGGAGGTCACGGTCATAGACTCATATAGCTCTCGCACGCTGATGCATCATGAACCGAGGCATCATCATGATGCATAGCATGATCGTAGAAGGCATGCCCAAGAAGAGCACCAAAGTATCGTTTGCTGCAAACCACACTTCGACTAGACCAGAAATATTGTAAAACATGTTCCTAGCAGTTCGGAAGAAAGCAACCGAGTGGTTAGTTTGTCTGTAAATACTCGAGAGCAAGATGGATGGGAGAACCTGACGGTGACAGATGTAAATGAGAGATGGGGGAAACCACGACGTACACAAGGAAATAAATGATGCCATCTCTCACGAGTCGTTCCATGTACCGGCTAGGTTGCCACTGTTTTGTTGCTTTGTACATGTTAACTGACTGCTTCAATGTTTGAGTGACAGCCAGAATCAAAAGCATAGCACCGAGAACAAATCATGGGATTTCATCATAGATGGAAAGCATGAATGTTGTGTTGCTCTATGAGATAACGCAAAAAGAGGAATCTATCACTTGGGCAATTGTGACTGCCAGTGGGGAGAAGTGTGGCAGGAGATGAAGGGAAACCTGGGTGAGATTGGAGTGACACATGGAGTTTCTGTGGGAGATACCTGAGAGATATGTACCTGTATACGTCAGCAAAACAACCTTTTTCCTACCAAAAGTTTTGGTTCACCATGTGAGTATTTCAACTGAAATGGTCAGGACAGTGGTGTCAAAAGCATAAATTTGATGGTAAAATTGTATGGTAAAAATACCAGTTTATGAGCAGGATCTTTTTTACATTTTCTGTCCAGCTCTGGCCAGTTGGGTACCTTGCTGAAGAAGTCTGGCCAGCTCTTGACAGCACTGGACAGGTGAGGGCTGGTTTGCTGATGTAGACCCCTGTAAAAACAAAGGTAACAATGACCTGTGGCACATAAAGGAACAGAAGGAAACAAAGGATCCTTTTGGATCGATTCCACATTGCATACACTCGGAAAATCATGACCATTGTAATTGAAATTATACATCACTGTATATGGAATTTTCTTATATACCCCTTATAAGGGATTTATAGACTGTCTAGTAAGTAGAACATAGAAAATAGCTTATATTAGAATATACAGGTAGGTTCTCTGGAAAATAACTCACACAGCGACAAATACTGGACAATCGTGATGGTATGCCAAAACTGGGCATCTGTTGTCAGTCAGAGACATCTTGCCATTCATATTGTACTATATATTCCAATATATGGATAGGCTGTTAAGATAATTTATTTCAGAGTGATGTATCATA
>JBBPMQ010000128.1:20668-46475 GCA_038090375.1 Boletus rubroflammeus | reverse complement strand
ATGTAAGTAAGAGTCTAGATCCAAAGGATAAGTGAAACAGATAAATGAATGAAAGGAATATGGGTAACGTATATCTCAAAGGAAACGTTATGGTATAGGATAACCCATATCGGGATACCATAATTCCGACAGATTGCACAGTACTTATACTACTCTAGTTGTGTGTACATGTTTGTCTACTGGTCCGTGCGTCAAGCAGATAAGACATGACATCATAGATAAGAGATACGAGATAAGGGTCTAGACGTTTCTAGCCCTTCGGTAATTAAATAGGCGAGGCGAGTCATGTGACTGGTCTAGACCGTAGATCACGTGATGAGTCCGAAGAAAAGATAAGGTCATGTGATGTGAAAGGTGCACGTGTTGTCACGTGACCGTGGAAAATATCACGTGACTAGAAAAAGAAAGATTAGAAAATTAAAGTTTGTAACAGCATGTTGGTAAAAGTGATTATGTTGATGATAACATGTTCATTCTCTTGCAATTGTAGCTGGTGAGTTGTCCATTGTGATATGCCAATGGCTGTGATTGTACTGATATGGCATAGTGGGTAAGTTATATATTGATTGTGACATATTGATCATAAGCTGACTATCTATATTCTTGCTCTAAAAATCATAGACTGTAAGTTGTACACTATCTCCCCCATCTGCCCCATGAAGCCAACCTTTTGATCGAATCTCTGCAATGATCTTCATCGCGTTTACTGTGAACCCAGATATGCTGTATATAAGCGTGTGTGAGTGATCTATTCAAATCTAACAATAACCTGTGCATGAAAATAGGGTAACGGATTTGGGTGTATGCAGCTTGATATCGATAAAAGTGACAGCCAGAGCGTTACAGCGCTGATCTGTGCTGCCAGTGCCGGCCTACTGTGTGTTTTACGTTCCATGTGCGACTCGGAGTGAGGTGTGGTGCCTTTCTATCGAGACTCAGAAACTTCGGGTCTTGTGATGTGCACAGAATTACGGCTCCGAGACGGAATGATGTGGATTGAGAGAGCTGGCAGAAGTTCAGACTCGGCATGTTCATCAGCCGGGGATTGTATGATCACCAGCGCTATTTGATCACATTCCGAGCACGGAATACATCGACGGCAACAAGAAACTGAGTTTAACTGACGAACTTTCCATGTAGCATAATTCAAGGCTCCGGATCAGGCAAACCAAACATGTTCGTGCGAGTCCTTGTTTCTACTAAAAAAAAGACCACATTTACATGCGTGCAGGTAGCCGACTTTCCAAAGTACAGTAGACCTGCTACGTTGGGTACGACAACCACAGTTCCTTCCATCTGCGTTGGCGACTCCTTCTCGTCGAATACGGTTGCCCATGGAAAATGTACCAGGAGCACACCTAAGGACACACTATGCGTGTGATAGTCATAGAGCCCGGCTATTCAAAAGCTCGGATGCGCAGTTGTCTATGGTTCATAGTGAGCGGCAGTTATAGCCTGAGTTGAGTAGTCTGGAATGGACATGGGACGTCAGTCAAGAGATTGTCAAAGAGGGTTTCACGTTCGACGTTACTTCAAGCTGCCAAGTCATGTCAAGTTACTGCCCCGTATCACGAACAAGAGACCATCACAGGGGAGGGCCTAGATTTAGAGTGATAAGCATAGGTAAGGGGTTGTCGGTCAAGCAGGCTGACCTTGGTATGTTTTGCCTTCTTCTAACTTTGGGATGATTCCCGTTAGCATGTCTTGGGTCTCGGCAGTGGTTATCGGTGGTGATCCTAGTAAAGGGTAGCAGGAGTAGGTTCGTGCAAAGAGACAGTGCTCGAGTCGGTACGTACCCGCAGGATCGACTGTAAGCAGAACTAGTTGGACGTTGTATCGTATCTGCACCTTGAAGGGTTGGAGAATTCGAGTTGGTGAGCATGTTTCGATCAGTGCCCCACTTGAAAGGAGCTGCGCGTATGTGTTATGAAGCAGAGGCACTCTGTGATACGCCTTTTATCCGGGTTTTGGTGTATCGTTGTATTTGTTCGGAATTGTGTGATGGGGCTCAGCAAGGCTGCATGCAGGCTGTTCCTTTTCTTCAGAACCGATGAGAAGTCGGCGCTGCATCATCGGAATATACGCATTGCCCTCATTTTTGCATGACAACATCCAAACAAGCTGTATCGCGGCGTTGACTCTTGTTCTCGACGTCAAGATAGTGTGAGTAACGGTGGTTTACTATATCCTCCCCCGCGAGCGCTTTGGATGACTAGGAGACATGCGAGAAAGACAGGTATAACATCGTCGCAACAGGCATCCTACATTCCTTTGACTCAGAGCACTTGGAGGTTCGGGCTGCGCAAAGTTAACTCTCACTGGTCTGCCATGAATCGAGGCACGGTATGATCTGTTGATCTCATTGAGAACAGCCAAAGAATTCCATCGTCAATATCGCTTGCGATGCTGTGGGGAGTCATGCCAAGCCTCCGAAAGCTGTCATCTTGGAAAACCACTTGGGTGTCTTGGAGTGAGCTAAACTACTTAAGGGTCATGCACAGCGTCGCGTCGTCTACTCAACCGAAGGCTCGGTCACTCGAAGTCTCGAAGGAATTTGACAAGGCATTGCATTTACGTTCAACCAAACCACCGGACCATAAAACAGGCTGGGGCTCAACACCCCATTTTGTGTTTCCAGAATTCTCCAAAATGAAGATGTACGTGATGAATAAAGAAGACAAATGGGAGGGAAAGAGCGTTACGAATATTGGTACACGTTAAGCATGATACATTGGTGAAATGCCGAGAGAGAGAATGACTTGAGAGAGTTTGATAGGTGTGTCGACAGAACTCAAGGATACCTCGCGAGGCATTTAAGCATCGGATTCTGTTTTTGGTCTCAAGGTAGGGTGGAGAACCTGTTCGTGCAAGGCCTTGCCGGCTGGCACCTAGCGACGAATCAGTAAATTGTGAGATCAATCCAAGTCCGAGGACGTACCATTGGGTATACATGCTCATTCCTCTCTACGATGCATTCCAACAGGACGGGTTTCGATTCATCATACTCAAGGAGCTCCTTCATCTTGGCAGGTAGTTCTTCTACGTTGCTACACCGGATTGCGTGGACACCCATTGCCTTGGCGAGGAGGACAAAGTCGGGATTTGTCATCCGCGTGTGGGAATACCGAGCGTCGTAAAAGAGATCTTGGATACAACTTGTGAGCCACTACTCCAGTACCCCGTCCCAAGAATGGGAATGGTCATACCTTGCCATTGCAACACCATTCCTTGAAATTCATTGTTCAAGACAAGAACCTTCACACCGATGTTATACTGGGAAGCAGTGGCGAGTTCCATTGCAGTCATGCTGAATGAAGCATCACCGTCGATATCAACCACAGTTTTATTCGGCGCAGCGACTTTGGCACCGATGGCCGCAGGTAGACCAAAGCCCATCGTCTGAATACACAAATTCAGCATTCGGGAGAGAAAGACAGAAGATAACACATACGCCGAGGCCGCCGGAGGTGACCATGGAGCGTGGTGTTCTCCATCTATAATGCTGAGCTGCCCACATCTGGTGTTGACCGACACCAGTGGTGATGACCACCTCCTCCTTCCTGTGAGCTGTCTGCTTATCAAGCTCTTCGATGACTTCTTGGGGCTTGATACGGGCATCGGGACCAGCGGTCTTCACGTAGGTGAAAGGATACTTCGCTTTCCACTCCTTGATGTCAGCAAACCATTCATTGCGCGGCGTCGTTCGGATCAAAGGGACAAGAACAGCAAGATTCGACACGACATCACCAAGAATAGGAATGGAAGCGTCGACGACTTTGTTGATATTCTTTGATTGAATCTCGAAGTGGATGATACCGCCACGTCCCTGGGCCGCTGCTGCGCGCGCAGCAGGCGCGAAAGTATTGACCTTGCCAGTAACACGATCATCGAATCGTGCACCAAGAGCGATGATCAAATCGGCATTTTGCATTGCAAGGTTGGCATAAGCCGAACCGTGCATGCCGAGCATGTGCAGGCTCTTTTCGTTGGTCTCGTCGAAGGCACCCAGGCCTTGCAAAGTGGTGGTGACAGGAATATTGCCCTGCTCGGCAAGCTGGGCAAGCAACTTGGGTCCCATAGGAGAGGATAGAACTCCATTACCGGCATAGATGATTGGCCGTTGTGACTGGTTAATCAAACTAGCAGCTTGCTGGATGAGGACGACATCGGTTGGGGAGGTGATGGGTTGCAGGGGGTTAGTAGGGAGGGTGTGTGATCCGGGAGTAGTGGCCTTGAAGGGGAGAGGTGTGCGGAGAATCCCGGCCGTAATATCCTTTGGAAGATCTACGAGAACCGGGCCGGGACGCCCAGAGGTAGCAATCTTGAATGCTTCGTTGATACGCCGTGGCAACTCGGCGATATCTTTAACCATCACATTCCACTTGGTGCAACTTCTTGATATGCCCACGACATCAGCTTCTTGGAATGCATCGGAACCGATGGCTGAGGTAGCGACCTGCCCGCAGAACACGACAAGAGGGACACCGTCGGAGAGGGCATCCTGCATTGGCGTCACGACATTGGTTGCCCCTGGACCTGACGTAACAAGGACCACGCCAGGCTTTCCAGACACACGAGCATAACCTTCCGCCATGTGGCCTGCGCCCTGCTCGTGGCGAGGGAGTACGAAGTCGAAATGCTTGGAGTTGTATATGGCATCGAACACAGGCAAGATAGCACCACCTGGGTAACCGAATATGTGCTTTACGCCATGGCGAAGCATCATCTCGTGGAATATCTGTCCCCCAGACATGCCAACAAACGAGTGATCAAGAGCGGGTGTATTGGTGCGCGACTCCACCGGCGCAGGAAACAGGACATTGTTGGGGTTGGGTCGACTATTGCAAGTTGGTGAGCACCCTCGTAAAGATAGAAATAGTTGGAAAGGATTACATGGCCGGTGCGGGAATAGCGCTTCTCGGAGATGATTTGCTCAAGTTTCTGACATGATCTCTGACTCTTGATTTGGCGTCAACGATCGAGGATGAAGAGATTGTAGATTTTGAGCGCGTGAAGCACGCAGTCGTAGCCGACTTTTGAGCACCTGTAGTGCGTAGAGCTGTTTTGATAGACATGACCGCCGTCAAGCGCAACGAAGCAGGTAGAGAGGAGAAAGCGAGTCACAAATTGGAGTCAAATAGAGGTTTTCATTTTTTCAGGTTATGGAACTGTTTAATCGAGTCACACCCGAAAACGCTTCGGCCGACACCCATATGTGGTCATTCCCGAAATTCCGACGCCCCGTTTACGGCGAGCGCTCCACCTTGCACCCAACAAGTAGGAACGACACGAAAGAATGGAAAGGCGCAACACCAAGTGCTAACTTCGCGTCGAGGTTCACGAACTGACTGGCTCAAGTAGGAGAAACTGGAGTACTAGTTGCTTATATAGAGTTGCAATGTTTCAGTTCTGCTAATATGAATCATGGACCAAGTGATGTCCCTTTGTTAGTGGACATTCATGTGTTGATATGCAAAATAAACAGCTCAAGGCTACCCTCCCATCATCGAGAGGTGCTGGTGAGAGATGTACATGTCTCATGATCAGATTTTCGTGGGTGCGCCAGGACTGTAATGGGCCTACGGCGTGGCCTTTCGTGCCGTCGTCCTTCCGTACTCGCAACCAGAATGTCGTCGATAGCGGCTCAGTTTGTGAGACAGGGAAAGAAGGTATAGGATTAACAGCTCCTCGTATGTCACATAACAAGGATGTTTTTCCAGATCGTCGCTATAGGCAGAAACTATTCCGAACATATCAAGGAGCTCAACAACACTCGTCCGAAGGAGCCATTCTTCTTCCTGAAGCCCACCACGAGCTACCTTCCTTCCGGGGGAAATGTCGAGATACCCATTGGTGTACTCGCTCACCACGAAGGTCCCCCTCGCTCCACTTGTTTCAGTCACAGTTTAGACACTCATCCCTGAATGACACCAGTGGAACTCGGTCTCGTGATTGGCAAAGGTGGACGTGACATATCACAGGATGCTGCTGGATCTCACATTGCTGGATACGGTGGGTAGGATTTTGAACAAGCCGGACGTGATGCTGATCGTCATTTTCTTAGCTTTGGCGGTCGACATGACTGCACGTAACATGCAAGACGACGTAAAGAAAAAAGGCCTTCCGTGGTCTGCAGCGAAAGGTTTCGATACCTTCACTCCCATTGGGTCGGTCTATCCCTCCGTGCGTCGTTCTTTGTACTAACGCCCTGTACTCAGGAAATTCATACCAAAGTCGTCGATCTCGGATCCCCACGACCTCAGGCTCGCTCTCAAGGTAACGTAGTCGGACCTACATGGAAGTGGTCAGCAACTCACTGCACGTTTCTCTTGACAGATCAATGGTGCAATCAAACAGGACGGTACCACCGGCGACATGATTTTCCGCATTCCGAGACTCATTGAGCACATTTCTTCCATTATGGCATTGGAGGTTTGTCATGGAAGTGCTTCGGCGGCCTGTTTTACTGACTGCACTTGGTGTTTCACAGGAGGGCGATCTCATCCTCACCGGGACTCCTTCAGGTGTCGGACCCGTTACGCCTGGCGACACGGTCGAATGTACATTGGCCGAGCCCAGCGGTAAGATTCTCGATCAGTTAACCTTCACAACTATCTCGAGAAGTGGAGGATATCTATTCAAGCTATAGTATCAATCGTACTCTCGTCCTCGCCTCTCACACAAATAATGAAATTATATGCCAAATGGTACAGTCGCGCAAGAAAAACAAACGCTGCTGGAGGTATACTACGATACAGATGCTACAGGCTGTTGGACTTCACTCAGCAGGGCGCGTCATGGCAGCCCCGGTTCCTTCTTCAAGGGTCCCACGCCTGTTTCTTTTTTTCAAAGCGGTCATTAACTTCGTCCAGTGATATCGTTGGCAAGCCATTTTTTGGTCTTTTCCCGTTAGCGTTCCCAAAATCATCCCCTTCAGAGTCCCCCTCCGTTTCTGAACTGCTGGCAAACGTCCAGCTTCCAGCGGTGGGTGTGAGTTCCCCGTCCTTTGGACCGTCGGAGTCACCGGACTGAAAATCACCGAAATCAAAGGAGTCGTCCGAGGAATACGATGAAGAAAATGACGACGATGTGAACGTGAATGGATCTGAAGAGCTCGCTGCGGCAGAGTCAGAAAATGGGCCAAAGCCGTCGTGCTAACATCCAGCGTAAGCGAGCGACTGATTTCAGTGAACGAGACGAACGTCATCATAGCTATTAACGCCAAACGGGTCATCCGAGAGTGCTTCTTGGAGAGCACCGGAAGTAGCGGGATTGAACGCATCCTGCAATTATTATTTCGTTCAAGCTCGGCAGCACAAAATCTGGTGATGGCACCCACTTCAAACCGAGATGAACTATGCCCATTGTTGGGTCGACGAGCAAGTGGAGGTTTTCCGAGGTCGAACGTGGATTGTGATAGCCACCCGCCATCGTCTTCATCATCTTCGTCGTCGGACGCATCCGACGTGAGATACTCTCCTGAATGGAGTTCCTGCGTCAAGTAACGAGCAAACTGAAAACACGAAAGTGAGTGAAGGAAAACATCAACACCCGGAACTGGTAGAATATACCTGCGGTGGACCAGTACCGTGGTCCTCATCTTCCATCGGCGCGGGGCCAAAGTCAGCACTTGTTTCTCGACTTGGTCGCGTGGTCATCGTCCTTTTGAACTCCCCTTTCGCCCCGGGGCCTTCATTGACCGGTACAGCCGCCGTTTTGACGTCCTCCTCATCCACTGCCCACCGACCTCCTGCGCGTGGAACGTTGTTGACGGCTGGTTTGCCACCACCAAGCAAGCTAGTATCGCGCTTCTTGGTTTCTTTGTATCTTCCCGTCACGTAGTCATTCCATGCAGGCTGTGGTGCAAACTGTTCGATGATATGGCTTAAATCGAGTGGGAAATGTTCGAGGGCGGCGATGACGTCCTCCGCCATGAGCGTGAGGTGACCCATGTACCCCAACCGCACACCTTTGGGCTTGATGCTGAAAGACGCCATCGTTACACGGGCGCAATCCCGATAGATCAGGATATGAAGACTTGCCTTTCTGCATCGTTTTGTTTTTGTCCGTCGACAATGCGCTGCATCAATCGAGCATCCCTGAACAGTGCAATGGTTAACTCGCGATTTAGACCCCCATCGACCCTCCCTGTGAGGACTTGGTGGATAAAATCATAGACGACGCTGTGCAGGAAGTTATTCCAAGGGAATTCGAAGAACAGGTCCTACAGCAGACAAGGTCAGACGTCCGAAACGAACAAGGTGGGAGAATCCTTACCAATAGCGTCGACAACACAGACGAATCCAAGAAGCACTGCTTCAGCCTCTCACCAACGGGAATTTCTGGAATCGTGTCCAAGTTGGTCGACCGCCGCGAATTTTGACGTGATGGAGTCGACGTCGCCTGCGAGCTTGCATCCCGCGGACTAGGACTGGCAGGACTCCGTTGGGAAGCAGTTTGTGTGGCGTGTTCTGAGGAAGACGGGCTTGGAGGGGAAGCCACCGTCGTTTGCGATTGCTCCGCCTGGGAATCATCTCCGCTGCGGGAATGACCTTTCGGAGATTCATCGTCCATTACGATCTCCTCCATAGCATCGTCGTCTGAACTCCCTGGGTCCTCGCTCATATCATCGTCCGAATCCATGAGAGAACATGCGCGCGAAGCGTTCGTGACTGGGAGTTCTAAAGCCGGTTCAACTTCGTCGCGAGGCTCGTCAGAGGGTTCGCGTTCGCGTTCGTCCGAAGAGCCTAGCGCGATCACGCGGGCCAACGTCTCCAAAGCCGCCAGTCCGCCTTGTAACCGACCCTCGTTATCGTAGAGGTGATCGTGTTCCGAGCAGCGGTTCAGAAGAGACATATTCGAACAGTGGAGAAGTTCGGCATATAATTCGCAAATTCGATACCGTTCGAACGTAAGAGGCCGTATTAGACCCACAGTAGTCGGCACGAGCCCTTGCTGCATGGGCTAGATGTGAACCAGTCATCGTAGGGGAATATCAGGATGGACACACCAAAGAACGAGGTTGACGTAGAAACCGTTGAAAGTCGGGCAGTCGCTCGCACATGATATCCAGCAGTGGCCCGAGATTGACAACCCCCATCCGGTCAACCATCTCCTTCATCGCTGCCTCCAATGTTTCCCGCGCGTTCTCTGCACCCTGGAGCTGCTGTTGAACCTGTATCAGTCGATTTCGCAGCGTATGGAATAAATAAGGTTCAAAGTAGTCCGAATTGTTCTTTCTGATAAGCTCGATGATGACAGATATCGAGTGGATGACAGATGACGTCGCAGAGTGTCCATTGGGAAGCTCGGAGGGAGGGGCAGCGATATTGTCAGCGCTGTCAACCCCTGAAGCTTTGACAAGAGGTTGGTCAGCTTCAAAGTCATAGAGAATGTATCCTGCCAGCGTGGAGATACTGTCCCTGTGAGCCAATTCCCGCGCGAAACGATTTGACGCAGGGCCGTTTTGAAGCCCTTCTGTCAAGCCGGCGCCAGGCGAGGGGGCAGCCATGGAGATAATTCCCTTGATGAGTTCTGACACGACAGTATGCATATCGCTGGAATGGGCAGGAGAAAGTAAACCTATTAACCTCCCCATGAGTTGTTCTGAAGATAACCACTGGGTGCCGACGGGAGGTGAGTGACTGCGCCCAAGAGTGCATGTAAGAGCATACTTCGAGGACACCCGCTCCGCTTGGATGCTCATCCAGCTGAATGATGCGGACGAGCAAATCCACTATTGAAGGGGTCTCGACGTGGCGAAGTAACCGCTCCACGACGGACGGTTG
The DNA here is from genome assembly GCA_038090375.1 of Boletus rubroflammeus. Lineage (NCBI taxonomy): Eukaryota > Fungi > Basidiomycota > Agaricomycetes > Boletales > Boletaceae > Boletus > Boletus rubroflammeus. The sequence goes on along the minus strand of JBBPMQ010000128.1, from coordinate 36,687 downwards.
GGATTGGATAAACGCAAGCATCTACAACGGAATTTGGCAACAAGCGACACGAAAAGCGTAGGTTGCTACCTACCTCTGCAGGTTTCTTGGTGAGAAACACGGCGTTGATCTTTGCAAAATGTGAGGCCTTGACCATCTCCATTTTCATGTCCTCGGGGGGCCTATCAAGTACGGTCTCCCAGAACGGGGCGAGAAGCTCCTCATTGTGGTTCACGCAAGTCTCCACGATAGACCAAATTTCGCTGCAGAGTACTTCGGTAGCAACATATGGGTATCTTTGCGCCATCAGACGTCAGTAAAGACTCGATTGAACCTGTCACGCACTTGAATCGGCCTCTCTCCTCTGCACCCTCAATCTCGCCAGTGACATACCCTAACAAGCGCTTCAAGACGTCGACGCGCTGAAAATAATCAATGAGTCTCGTATTTTGAGATTTGCATTCTTGCAGCAGATCGTCCTCGTCTAGTATAGCTTCCAGCGAGACATCGTCCTTGTCCAGGAGACTGTCTATCGCGGACGTATTATGGAAGCCGAATCTGCACGACAGCAAAAATCGTCACGAGGGCGTTTACCGACTGCAATATAATGAAATACCTCCAGAACATGAAACCGGACGAGCGCTGCTTGGACTGTGAGGAGTTGAGGGACGAGCTGGTCAAGTGTTGAGGCGAGTTACGACACTAATACTACTATTAGCGCGTGCAACCTGACTTTGATGAGATTGCCTAGATTGGAAGTCACAGATCCATGCACTACTCCAGTCAGCCGCTTCACTTGGACGATACTCGCGAACTAGCAGCCCCTGATATCCAAAAGTCCGACATCATGGTATATTAGATATTATTAGCGAGGATATCCTATCGTAAATTCCGTGTATATAAAGGGCTAGTCCAGTGCCTTCAGAACTGCGGGCACCAGGTTATAACCGACTAAACCGAAGAGCACGGGCCAGGAACTCACCCGAATCTGATACGTCCCACTTGCTTTGGTGAGATAGCGTACCCATTTAATACTGTGATAGTTGCTTTTCTCGAATACCTTCAAAAAGCGAACAGTCAGTCCAGATGCTGTGAACATCAGGACCTGGAAGTCGACGTCGATTGGCGGCCGAGCCCAGACTTGTCGAACTGTCGTGGAAGTGAGTGCAGCGGATGCCGTGAATGTACACTCTTGTCCACCTTGCATCCGGGGAAGTCTGGTGCAACATATTAATCTCCCTATCGCTCAAGTGACACAGCCTAACATACTTCCAGATTACGACATTTTCCGCAGGGACATACTTGGCTTTACCGTTAGCGACCTTGCAATCTACGGTCGTCGTGTTCAGCGGTGTTGGTATTCTAAGCACGACATCCGAAGCGGAGAGTTTGTTGCCAAAATTTGCCTTGATAGAGACCGTATAGGAAACCTGTGTGGTACCGATTTCGTTGACAGTGGCAATTATGCGCAGCGGAAGCTTCACGTTCGTCGTTGCTCTATACCTAAACGGAGAAAACATTCAGGTTCAATTTCCTAAAAAAAGATGGTCGCCACTCGCCTCATAAGTTCAAACTCGCCATCAGGTGGAATGAAGCTGATTGTTCGATCGGAATCAAATTCATTAAGGCGGACACATTGGTGGAATCGACAATCGTCTAGCTCCACACCATCACCTCCACTGGCACCGCGGTCGTTTTTATCAATGACCAACTTATCATTGAGACCAAATTTGCACTCAGGTGTGCCGGACAAATAGGCTCGCATTTGTATGTGGCCGTCAACATCCGCTCGGAGTATGGTCCCTGTAGTGCGAATTTTAGAATACTCGCCAGAACATGAATTCATGCAACAGACCTTTAGCACTCATACTAAGGTTGACTGTCTCCACAACATCAACGAATGCTTCGTTTTTCTTGTACTTAACATCACCACGTCGCCAACTCGTCACACCTGTCGCTTGCACGGTGATCTTCGCAGACTCTTCCTTTAACACGAGTGAACTCAAGCGCAGAGGAAGTACGGAAAGAGCGTACGGCGACATGTGCAGATGACATGACACTCTCCGTTGTGATATAGCTCTTGAGCGTATCAATTTCACTGTTTTGTGGATAACCAAAGTCGTTGATTTCTGAAACATGCACCGTGAGATAGTGAACGGATAAACACTCGGCACAGATCATACCATCTATCAATTCATAGATCAAGACAAAATTATTCTTGACAGACTCCTCGTCAACTTTTCCAAAGTAAGATTTGGCGATCGTGATGAAGCGGTAGCAGTACTCGAATACGAGAGCGGCATTGGCGTTGGTCCTGAGCACGTGTTGGGGTCAAGGAGGGTATTAAGGAACTGTCTGGCTTACTTGGTAACAGCAACGACATAAAGATTATTGACGCGAACGTGAAAAAAGCTCGTAGAACCTAACGTGATTATAGGTGACCTCACGTCACTGTTGGACACGACCTGGATTCGGAATACATCCGCTATTGAACGCCTGAAAAGATAGATGATCTGAATAATCAGCAGCCACGAGGAGAGGTAGAAGTCATACTTGAAATCCGTCCGATATAAACGAGAAATCAAGACCTGGACGTAGATACCAAGATCAATACTCCATAATGTTATTCGCGGAACATACAGTGACCAACCTCTCCTTTTTGGTTGAAGATGAAGAATGCCTTGAAAGCATATGAGGTTCTACTTGCTCTAGCCATCTCTTCTGAACGCCTTGAAGACTCACCGAAATCATTGTGTTAGTCAAAGGGACGCGACCGTTCAGAAAGGTCCTGCTAAGCGACGTTTCCGGTTTCCCGTTGCTAGCTATGACCCCCAATCATGGGGGTTGTACCTATTTTTGGGCAATTACATCTCCCTCGCAACTTGCAAGTCGAAGGCCTTTTCGATTCAGCCTAAGTACTTAGTCCTGCCATTGAATGGCAGCGTGGGGCAACCCATCCGATATACCGTCAAGATACGTCCCCTTCGCCTCAAACACTTTTGGCTGTTGCACATGTCCGATGCCTGGGGGAATACAGGGAACTACGCGCAGTCCGCTTAGTCTCCGCTATGCTGGCCGACTTCGTGCGGACAATTGTCGCCGAGGATACGACCGGAACCCTCATGTGTATCTGCGCTATAAAGAGCTGGGCAAATGCGGTTAGAAGTTGTAAACTCTTCTGAGGGTTTCAAGTTCCCAGCATGTTTTATCGCGGTTTTGCCTTGGCTGCTAGCCTGTTCTCCATCCCCGCTGCGTCCGCGATCCCTTGGAATGCCACCAAGTACTTGTTCGTGTTCGGGGACTCGTACACTGCAGATGGTTACAACATCTCGGCAGGTATAAATTCTCCAGACCCAGGATATGTGAGTGTACATTGCTCATACTCCAATCGTCGCAGTTGGCTCGTGTGCTTAGACTCATCCGCAAATGGCCCAAACTGGGTTGAATTTTTGAGTGAGAGATACCCCACGTAGCTCCCATCGAGTGATTTAATTGTCCCATAGCTAGGACCTACAATCAAACCGCGGTCAAGGTTAGCACGATGATCGCGAGAAAAAGACTATCTGTCAATGCAGACCTTCAATTTGGCGTACGGCGGTGCGACCATCGATGGTGCTCTGGTTCCTCCGTACCTCCCTACGGTATTGTAAGTGTTGTGCAGTACTCTGCCCTTTATTCGTATCCTCACCGCCGTCAATCAGGTCAGTTGCTGATCAGGTCTCCGAGTTCAACAAGTATCCGGCATGGAGCCCAGTGGAATAGCACGAACAGTCTGTTTGCCATCTGGATTGGTATCAATGATGTCGGAAACTCGGCCGGCTGGGTTAGTGTTTCGCAATGTCACTACTGGGATGCATCTGACGTTGAGATGCTTTAACAGACGAACATCACTCAATTCCAGTTCTACGGTACTTTGATGGACCGGCTTTTCTCACAGGTAAAGCGGCGATTTACTTCCAGGCTTACACGACTGAACCGTTTCACAGGTGGATGATCTATACAATGCAGGGGCTCGTAACTTCCTGTTCTTGACAGTACCGCCTACGAACCGTGCACCACTCATGCTTGAACAGGGGCCTCAGGCAGCAGCACGAATGGGTACCGACATCGCCAACTACAACACCCGGTTGACGCAAAGTGTGCACAACTTCCAGGCAAACTACACAGATCTCGGCAGCGTCACGGTCTTTGACACTCAACCCATCTTCGACACTCTTCTTAATGACTGGCAGACGTTCGGATTTGTGAATGATACCGGGTATTGTGCTGCGTATGAGAATGGCACTCCTACCAGTACTTATCAGGTAGAGGGCTGTGTCCCTGCGTCCAGCTACTTGTGAGTCGCTTTACCATTGGTTTGGACCCTTTGGCTGATAGAACGACTCAGCTGGCTGAACACACTCCACCCGTTATTCACTGTTCACGAGTAAGAGTTTTGACGTAGTTGGTACCTCGGTTTGCTAAGGTCCCGTTATCAGCTTTCTGGCCAAGGCAATTTCTACTGCTCTCGCTGGTTATCCTGCTACCCAAATCTCTACATAAGTAGAAGAACGTTGGTATGTTGGTTCAGGGTCGAAATGGATATCGGATGCAGGGTCGTGCACGTTTGTGGCTCGGTGCTGCGGCCTGCTGCCAAGCACCCTGAGACGCGTCAGCGCGTCGATAACGGAAACGCGGTGACGCGGTGTCCCTGGAGTCGCTCTTAAGATGATGAGAACCGTGCCAGCGTGACCTTCAGTCCATCCTAATTGCAACTAAGTGTCTATAACTGCCAATTCAACTCACCGAGTTTGCCATCCTCGTCTTCAAATCACCCCTCAACTTTTTAGATCCCACTCTCCAGTCCCTCTTTCAGAAGCTATCCGCCTGGCAATCGGAATGCTCAGGCTTTCCGCTGCTCTTTTTCACGAACCCAGATGACTCCCATCAGATCCACTTGGTGACAGGATGGGCGAGCGTCGCGGCGCATGAAGCGTGGATTCGAGGGGAAAGAAATCAGGAATTTCTCCGCGTGTTCACGCCGCATGTCGATATGCCGAAGATCAAGAAGGTCCATATAGACGTGGACTTTGAGGCGGTTCCGAAAGATGCGGGGGGAGGTGGTCGTTGAGCGCTATGGTGGCGAAAGGGTAAAGTGGACGCCTTTCCATTCGGAGATGTCAGATCGATCAACCTGGTCGTTGTTTGGAAGAGATTTGGCTCAGGGTGATGGTGGAGATCTGTTTCGATTTGCTGGGAGTGTCAGGGAGTCGGAGGGCAGAGCTGTATTGGTCCCTGTCGAGCAGTGGGTATTGAACTGTGACTGGGGTGTATGAAAATTCTGTGGCAGAAACCTGGCTTCATACATTGTAGTAGGCCCGGCGACGCACCAACTGACAGGGGTGTCCAAAAATGGAAATATCTTGTGCACGGCGCCGATGTTTGGCAAAAGCTTTGGAATCAAACAACCACTCACTCCACCATTTCGATCACCTACAACGCACTCCCCCGAGTTCCGTGCTCGCAGGGCTTCCACGGGCATTTGTTCCACTATGGATTCTCTACCCACGAAGCCTCCGAGCTCTCGGGGAGGACGTGATCGTGACAGAGACCGAACGAAGAACAGAGACAGGAGCCATCGTCGGTCTCGACATAATGAACGGGACGGAGACAGAGACAGAGGCAGGGACAGGGACAGGGATAGAGACAGGGATAGGGATAGAGACAGAGACAGAGACAGAGACCACAGTCGCCGTCACCGCCGTCGACGTTCCACGTCCCCTGCGCAACCCTCCTCGAAACGACCACGCATGTCCAGCGCAAGTCGCAAAGGCAAAGAGCCCATACGCAACAGCGACCCCGAGCCGGGCGAAATCAAAATCAAAACGCCAGAAATTGGAGACGACTTCATTCCGTTTGGGGTGAGTGAGACGGAAGCTTCCCCACGAGAAAAGCCTCGATCCGAAAGGGCACGTCAAAAAGAGAAGGCGACGGAACGCGAGTGGGACATAGGGAAGCCGCCGAGGACGGGTGATGGGGAACGCCGTGGCATGAAGAGGAAGTCCGATTCTGCATTTGATGAAGAGGATGACCGAGCTCATAGAAGAAGACAACGGTTCGAACCGTATGATATCAGGAAGACTCCGTGGGTGTCCCATGTTGATTGGGATAGTTGTCACAACGTGGCAGAGATGTAAGTGTTCCAAGACTGGCATGATACTCAACGTCATTAACGCATCAGGTTACATCGCGAAGTGGAGGCTTTCGTCAAGTACATGTTACCAACACCTGTTGAAGACGAAATTCGTGGCCTCGTTATCCAACTCGTCTCAATCGCGATTACGTCTGCATTTCCAGATGCACAAATATTGCCCTTTGGAAGCTATGAAACAAAGCTATATTTACCCAATGGGTGTGTGCTTCACCTCGTGAAGCCTTGACACATTGCCTAACTGTAGCTAGGGACATCGACTTGGTCATAGAGTCCGATTCTATGGCACGTAGCAACAAAGTGAACGTATTGCACGCACTCGCAAATACCCTCAAGCGCGCGGGAATTACATCAAAAGTCACCGTCATCTCGAGAGCAAAAGTACCCATAGTGAAGTTTGTCACGCACTTTGGACGTCTAAACGTAGATATCAGCGTCAACCAAGGCAATGGTATCAAAGCAGGAAAGATTGTCAGCGGCTTCCTGCAAAATATGCGGGGTTGCGGGTTCGCGTTACGTTGCCTCATCGTCATCGCAAAGGCGTTTCTGAACCAGCGCGGAATGAACGAGGTGTATACTGGTGGCCTAGGAAGTTACAGCATCGTCTGCTTGGCCATCAGTTTTCTCCAGATGCATCCAAAAATACGCAGAGGAGAAATCGAACCGGAAAAGAACCTCGGTATACTCGTCATGGAGTTCTTCGAGCTATATGGTTGTTATTTCAACTACGAGGAGGTCGGGATATCGGTTAGGAACGGAGGATCGTACTTCAGCAAGAGACAAAGAGGGTGGTATGATTCGTACAAGAGTCTACTACTTTCCATCGAAGATCCTATGGATACTGGTATGTGAGGTCCTCGTGGTTGATAGCTTTGATTGACTTCTTTCTTAGCAAATGACATCTCCAAGGGATCCTATGGCATCAATAAAGTCCGGCAAACCCTCGCCGGTGCTTATGGGATCATGCAAGCCACAGCATTTGTGCGCGCCGGGATTCTGAATTCGCGTCGCGAGGGCCGCTCGTATCGTCTGCGCGTGGTAACGAATCCAGAAGACCTGAGTATCTTGTCCAGTATCTTGGGTGTGACGCAGGAGGTGAGTACTTCCAATCCCAATGACGTCGGGTTCCTGATCGAACACTAGACGATAAACAACCGACGCCTCCTTCAAGAGGTATATGAAAAAAGGTTGTTGCACAAGCTTCTTCGTGTCTCTCCGCAGGCTTCGGTCGTGACTGCCGATGTGCCCATCGACCACGACGCGAAAGGCAAGTCAATGACCGATAGCGTGCAGGAAGATTGGGATGGAGACATGGAGCTCGGGTCTGACGACGACGACGCCAGACATGATGAAGTTGTAGAGGAAGGAAATTCGGACGAAAGCGGAAGGTATGACATCCAGGAACGTCGCCCGACGCGATCGGGACGCACCAACGGGACGGAACGATTTAATCCAGTGACGACCTACACGACCGATGAAGAGGATCTGTCGGAAGATGAGCTGGAGGATCAGGCATATGACACTGCGGGGTCGGATGACGACATGGGGAAGGGCCGGATGGACAGACGACGATCCTATAGGCTATCCAGAGGCATCGGATCTCACGACGAGGACGGGGTTGTTTTTGTATCGTGATACTACCATACCTCCTTGTATACTGCGTGTGCCGCGGACTCGTTGACAAGGCGGTGATAATTATGCAAGTGTTTTTTTGATGAAGGCATGCTAGACGCTCGTAGCAAACGGTTTGCTAAATTTCATGCAACACCGTCGTCGGTCCGTTTGAAACATTTACCAATCGCTCAACCCTTGTCAGTGAGGCGCCGTCTTTTCTTCGTCCTCTTTCTCTCTTGCAGTCGCGGTCCTTCCTCGAGGGATCAGGGCCGTCGGTTTACATTCTTGGCTGCATTCGACACCCTTCCATTTCACAACTGGCTGGTTGTCTTTTCTCGCTGGTCGGCTTGTAAACCCATCTTTCTGCGTTTTCTGGCCGTGATCTTAATCATGTAGGTGTACTCTACATGACCTAACGACCCCGTCCGACTAACCCTTGAACCAGGGCGACATCCAGAGGCCAAACACCGCCAGTGAACCTCAAGGAACGCATAGCAGCTCTCCAGCAACGCAACGTGTCGCCCAACACGCACCAATCCGCGCAGGCAACCCAGAGAGGGCGACTCCCCAGCGCAGGTACGGGCGGTCTACGGGACAAAATCGCAAAGTTCGAGGAAAAAGGAGGCGTGCCTGTTCCACGCGGGAGTTTCGCGATGGGTGCACCCCAGCTGGCAGAAAATGCGCCATCCAAGAAGCGCGGGGAACTCTATGGGAATCGGGTGCCCGGTCTGGGCAGACCGAGTGGAGCCCCCGTCAGTCAGTCGGGATCACAGCACCCGTCGACTGACGAGTCGCCCGGTCCGAGGAAGAGATGTATCTCGACCGGTGCTGCCTTGTCAAACGGTCCATCCAGCTTTTCGACAGACGAACCCGTCCCGGCGTTGCCAAACGGTCTGTCCGGCTTAGCTCCACGACGCAATTCGCTTGCGACCAACTTTGGTTCGGAGAGACGCGTCATGAGCACGAGCGATGCAGAGGGTAATGGGGTGGAGTTTGTCGACGCGTTGCCCCCTTCATCACCCTCTCTCGTGCCCGAGAAACCACCCGAGACTACCGACTCGCAACCCCCTAGCCCAGGACCTGCTGTCGAGGCGACATTGTTGGAGGTGGAGGAACCCCAACCATCGAGTCTGGAAGCACCAGAGGTTACACTACAGCCTTTGGAGGAACAGCCATCGCCAGCAGATTCTGTTGATTCCAAGGTCGACACTCCAGCAGAGGATGCACCAGCATCCCCAAATCATCCGTTTCCTGTCCACGACGCGTCTCAGAATGTCTCGCAGTCTCCTACCATCGAGCAAGACAACAAAGATGGACTCTCAGACTACGGAACTGCTCCTCAGTCAGCTGTCTCACAACCGTCTCCATCACTTCCATCACTTCCTGAACCCGCTTCGTCTGTCCCATCCTTCGTGCCCACTGATACCCCTTCCGCTTCTCCTACACCCACACCTGCTCGTGCAGAGACTGTCGTCGTCGGTCTTCCAACGTCTCCCCCTCAGGAGGTGACGAAGCAGGCCGTTGCCTCCAAAGGCAGCGCCATCGCCACCCCTGCATCAGATCCAACAGTGCCTGTGCCGCCCAGTATCCCGACACCCAATCTATCGACCGAGGTTCGTTCGCAGAGCAAACCTAGTTTCAAGGCTGTCGTTCACCGCAAGGTCACTGAACTACCGGCTCCCCCTGAAGTATCCAGCCTTGCCCCATCTCCAACACCACACCTGACCCAGCAGCGGCGGGGTATCAAGGGCAATGTCGTTCAAATGTCCCCAAGTCCGGGCTACGGTGACCTGGCAGTGCTCCTGGAAGACGCAGCATTGTTGGAGCTGAGGCTCACAGAGGGAAATAGCACGAGTTTGAGGGCGAAAGAACTACTAGCAACTACCCCCACCAACGCGACTTTCCAATCAGACCCTCGACATGCGTCAGCTTCCACCCTCACTGAGTATGCGCCCATGCCTTTCATCGATAGTGGCTCGCAGTCGGAGCGTTCTTTATCCATCCCGTCGATCAGAGAGTCTTTGATCGATGGTGAAATTCCCGAAGGAGATGAGACTGATGGTCGAAGTCTCGCATCCACTACATTCTCACAACGATCGCCTTCGCATCGCAAGTACCTGTCGAATATCTATCGTCTCACAGGTCGTCGATCATCCGGCCATATACCTGGTGGTTATCCACGGGATAGCATGTCGATGTCATCCGAGGACTCTTCTCCTGTAACAACACCATCAGATAATGGCAAGCGAAAGGGATTCGGTATCCCTTGGCCAAGCGCATCTCCTAAGAAGGGCGGACCCATCGTTAGCCGTTCAAGTTCCTTCGCCGACAAGATTTTCAACAGGAATCGGACAAAGTCAAACGTGAGCACGGCAGACCAAGGTACGTCTCACGATGCTTCACACACATATGCTTGGTGACATTACCCACGTAGTGTCAGAGCGGAACTCGTTATATGAGTCATCGCAGCCGACTCTCTCACTCACTTTTCCTTCTGAATTGACGCCCGAGATACGCCCTGATGTTGTAGACAGTGATACTCGTCCTACGTCCTGGATGTCTCCCGGCGATTCGAACCCAGAGTTCTCCCCTGCCTCCAGTCTTCTCGACAAGGACATTTTTGATGCCTTTCCTTCAGTTCCACAAACATTGCCTCCAGGTTTCCACCCAAATGCCGAAAATGCTGGCGTGGGACGTGCAAGTACCCTGCTAGTCAATGGGCGAAATCAAGTTAATCAGCGGCTCTCGATGGTGTGAAAGCGTTTTAGATTCCCGATTTTGTGTTCTTTTCTTATTCTTCTCCTTCTCTTTTGATTTGGGGGGCCGTACCATCCTTTAATATTGTTTGCAGATAGCTACGCTATCAACGCGTCTCTACCACATCGCTCGCTGCTTTTAGTTTTAGTTTTAGTTTTCCCATTCTCTGTTTTCATCCTCTATTTCTTCTTCTATCCGTTTGCTTGCTACACTAATACTGTTGCATGGTTCGCGCATGGTTTTTCTGCTCAATCTACTCAATACATATTGTCATCACTCTGGTTGGAAATGTTATCAAGCGTTGTGCATTTTGTTGATGCCGGGGGAAGAAAGTAGACGGGATTACGTACATGGTTCCACAGCCCCTGATGTAGGCTTCATCCGATTCTTCAGTCCGAGCTCGTCACTCTGTTCTAACTTCTCGCAGCAGCATCTCGCTACTCATACTATGGCGTTTACGGAACAAGCCCGTAATTATATTCCGCGTCTGATGTCTTGGCGACTCAGGGGGCTGCCAGTGGGATACGGTCACACGAAACCGATGCTAGCCTGTGATCATGAGGATATGTGCCTTGCCATCACAAACTGAAAATGTCAGAGTATAAATCCCCGTCGGTACGTATTCCACTTGCCTCCACAAAAAAAAAACATCTAGGATAGGACCCACCCTCAGCAAGGTCTACCATCCAATTCCTCTTCGACTGTCCCAACTGTTCGCCGTTCACTTGCCTTTACATTCGTTTTAGAACGCGGTATATTTACTCGCACGATGCTGTGTGCAGGCTTTCTATCTTTCGTCGTGTTATCTTTGGCTGGTTTACCAGGTAAGCATCAGACAACGATCGTTCGTGGCATGTTCTCAGGCTCACCGTCTCTGGGATGTGTAGTCTGCCTTGCTGACGTGTCCTTGATCGTGCCGGGTTTCGATCCAGAGCCCCCCCTCAGTGTCAACATCGTCGGTGTCGGAGCGGACGGTGAGACTACATACCTGATGTTCCCAGGTCAGCCCACTGGAACTTGGGTTAACCAGGATCCCGTGTTCATCGGAACAAGTCAGTGTCTTGCTGTATACCACATATTGGATGCTGTTACTCATTCTGATGGTTCGCACCACAGTGACGTTCGTCGAAGGTGCCAACAATGCGGTGTTCGAATACGTCAACCCGGAGGTCACGCTGACGGCAGTGGAATCTTGTATGCTTGCAAACGGCGTGGCGGATTGCGTCGCCGTAGCCCCTGGGCAGACGACGATAGCGATTGAAGTGCCTGCGACGCCTATACTCGTACAAGGCGGAGGCACTGTTTTGCCGACACCTACCGGTCCTACAAACTCAGCAGGTCCCGCACAGATGACGCCCACCCCTGGGAGCTCAGTGCCGGGGGGCGCCGCAGCTACACAATCGACGGCCTCCGCTTCGATTACGGCGTCCAAGTCGGCAAGCTCAGGCGTCAGGCTGACTCCTGCGAAAGTGGCGGGACTCGGTGGAATGTTGACTATCTGGGCGGTTTTGGCCTGAAGGGGGGGAGGGGAACCAAAGGAGAGGGCGCCCGAACGGTCCGCCTCCGAGTCGAGGACTCGTTCGTCGGTAGCGCTATTGTTTGTTTGCTGAAAATGAAGGCATGGATCATGTGAATCATAATGATGTGATAGGCCGGCGGATGCCCTTTACCTGGGTTCCTGGCCACTGACGCACATAGATGGCATCGTCACACAAGTGGAGTCCTTGTTCGACGAAGTCCGCGATTGCTGTGTGTATATATGCCACACAGTTGCAGGTATTCAGAACGTCCACTGGCAGCCCTCTGGAGAGCTGAATGGGATGACACCACACAGGCCACTGTCCTGGAACTTGGAGATGTCGAGGGACCACGCTGCCGCATCAGTGTCTTGTTAATGGGGACTCGATCAAAACACAACTGCGTGTTCTGACTCGGCATTTAATTTCAGCGAAAGGTTCGGCCCACGCCCAGCGTACTGCGGCTGTGAATGTGACCAGAAACGTATACCTGGGCATCAGAGGTATCTGCCTCGTTGTGCACACGTTCCCGATGATGCCAATCTTGTCGAGAGCGCGATCCAGGTGCTAATGATCTGGAAATTTCTTAATGGGTGGACCGGAAATAAGTCGACATGAGTCTGATCAGGGCTAAAATCTCCCGCTGACAAGGCGATGAACTTGTTGGGATCTCTTATCTGGATCTCAACCCCCCCTCCCCCCCCCTCCGTTCGCGCGTATCCAGCCCAAACTCGGGCTCCCAACGGTGTTGATCTCGTAACTGACACGGGATTTTCCAACTCCCTCACAGCACTTTATAAAGCTTACGCTGTTCTCAGGGCTTTTTTTTTTTTCTTCTTCTTTCTTCTTGTTTCAGGGTCGTCTCAACGTTCTACGTCGACTGGATCTGTGTCTCCCCCTCGTCCGTCTTCTGCGAGGCTAACGGCTGCAGTGTCCCATGACAGAGTACACTACCTCGCCCGACGCCATAGCGGTCTTCAGAAATACCAAGGAGCGTACCGCGTACTGGGTGGGCTCGCACTCGTCCTATCACGGCCAACTCAGCTCCCCAGACAGCCCGCCGTCTGTCGCAGAAGAGCTAGAGGAACGCGAGTCAGACGAGGACAGCTCCCACTCCCTTCCCCCGAAGATGGTCCTCAGATACGGCCACGGTCGCGCAGACATTCCTATCTCCCACTGGCACTACGAGAATGCGCATGACCCGCGTTGGGAACCGGCATCTCGTCATGGTGGTCCTAATCTACGTCACCATCCCCGCACGACGTACCACTCTCACGACCGCGCGAGGTCCGCCGCGGATGTGTATCCGCCTCCTCACTCGCGATACCAGGAGCATGTACCGCCACATCATCATCCTGTGCGGCATGGTCTCCCGAGGGCATACCAGGACGACTTCTCGACGCCTCCGGAAGAGATCCACATCCTTCCTTCTGATCCAAATGCGCAGCCCCATCGCCCCACGGGGACGTACAGACCTCGTCGGTCGTCAGAGCCTCCCCGTCGTCAACCGTCACATTCCGTTCCCCACGAAGACGGGCCAGAGGAGATCGAGCCTCTTCCTCCACGTCATCCCTCCAACCATATCGAAGGCCCACCTCCCGTCATGTATTCCCACTCACAGCACATTCATGACCCATACGATCATCAACACCCCAGCCACTCACACTCACGTGGTAATCGACCACCCCCGTCGATCGTTTACGCCCCGGGGCATCACCATGCGAGTGATCATTACGCCCCGCCTACTATTGTTTATGCGCCCCACAAAGCTCCCGGAATGACTTACACGGTCTCTGCCCCGACAGGGTCTGGCTTCCCTCAGTACCCTCGTATCACCGCGACGCCATACAATCCTGTGCGCAGCAATCTCTCGTCTGTGCTTGAGGAATCACGGTATGGACCCAAGGGTCCCATGCATAGAGACAACAGCATGTCTCGTTCGCAGACTCCCATGAGCGAGGTAGCCAGTGGAGATTCTGGGAGCACATACTATATCATTCCAACCCCCGGCCAAAAAGTCAAGGTTCTGGTAAGTCTTCCTCTGAGGCTCTGCGAGGTCCCACCTCTTCCATTCTCAATACCAGGATAGCCAGCTGACAATCGGGCGTATATAGGGCGGACCCGAACCTTCGCTCTACACGGCAAGTTCCACCACTAAATCAGCGTCATCGCCGCACTCGCCTTATTCGGGTGCGAGTAGCGGCGGCGGCGGCGGCAGTGGAATGAAAAAGCCGTTTTTTAGCCGGCTGATGAGCTTTGCGTCGGAACTACGACCATCTAGAAAAATGCTCCAGCGCAGACACTCGATTGACCACTCTGTCCGCGCGCGCTCCCATGAACGTTGATTTTTTCCCCATTTTCTGGTTTCTTTTTTTTTTCTTCTTTTTTTCTTATTCCCCTTTTGGTCCACGCTTATGATTCTTGTGAAGAGTCATGAAGAATATGTTGTCAGTCAAAACAAGTCATTGAACATTCTTCACTCATAATTTCCTCCGCCGACTGCTATAGACTTTGAACGAATTGGGCATCTTGTATGGAAGCACTTCACTTTGTAGCTCTAATCCGCACAACCACTCTCCTTTTTTTCATTTCTCTTTCTTGTCCCATCGCTTCGCCTCGCGTGTGGCTTCTATCTTGCTCGTTCGATACCATTTTCTTTTTCTGTGTTGCCTTGTTTCAGAATAACTTATGCTCCTTCCTTTTCTCTCGGCTATCGTACTTGGGTTTCTTCCTTGGCTCGCACACATGTTGTAGTAGTACCCATGTCATGTGCTCTCTCACTTCTGTTTGTGATTCTTTACCATTTGTACGAAGTTCCTACCATTGTCTGTCGTCACCAGGCACAATTCATAATAGGTTAACGCCAACACACATGACTGCGGTAGATGCATGACTCGTTGTTGACTTGCTGTTGAATGGATTATGCGCGTGCACGGTCACAAACCATGAGCTCGAGGAAGCAATCAGGGTCACAGATCATCCTACGCTATATACTATAATGAACGCATCTCCCCCTTCGGCGCCCCTGTGGCCTGTGCTGGTGGCAAGTGTCCACGCACCGCTAGGCCATGCTATGCCAGCAGCGTTGTTTCGTGGCATCATGCATCACGGGTCGTGTACGTCTTCATGCCACCATGCCACGTCCACGCTATACGTATGTGTAACGAACGGGTACGAAGGTACAAAGTTAAGTATGAGCTTCTCGACCTCTCCATGGTTCGCGGTCTCGCGTAAGTACCTTTTTTCCATTGTTTCTTCTTCTGAACGGCGTGTAAATTGGGCGAAAAAAAAAACGTGGTCTGCCTTGTGCCGTTCTCGTCGCTTGCGAGAGAGATGTATCTCCTTGTACATGCTCATATGCTCACGAGTCACGCTTACACCTTCTCGGCGAGGCCCCCGTTCAAAACTCGAGTCTAGACTCTGGTGAGATGCTTATTCGTAGGAGAGGGGGGGATTAAAGTCCGAACGTCCGACGGTGCGTGTTCCCGGTCGAACATTTCCGAAATCTTCTCTTCCCTTCCCTTGCCTTCTCTTCCCTTCCCTTGCCTCTCTCCCCCCCTTCTTTTTTTGCTCGCCGCCGTCACCGGGCGGCGTTCCGAGCGTGATCATGCAGATTCGAGGCCGAGGTTTTGAGGTCCTTGATCAATTCGTCACTCTGGCCCGGATCTGGCAGTTTGAATTCATGGTACCTCTTTCTTTGTTTCCTCGATGGGAGCGAGGGCTGAGCGCTGATCCGTGTGCGTAATGAATGCGTCCGCGTTCTGGAATCCCGATATGTACGTTATGCTTGATAAGGATGACAGGACGAGGATTATTTATGTATATATATATAAACCGGACGCGTCTCGACTCGAGAGAGGGAGGGACTCGACCCGTTGGTTTATCAGGGGGGGCGAGGTTCTCGAGGGGGGGGGGGGGGGGGGGAGAGGGGAAGGGAGGAGAGACTACTTGACGGTAGGTAA
>JBBPMQ010000128.1:0-20658 GCA_038090375.1 Boletus rubroflammeus | reverse complement strand
AGACGCGGGGCGCGGTTGTTCGTGGTGGTTGGGGGGGGGGGGGGTGGTGGTGGGGGGGGGGGGGGGGGGGGGGGGGGGGGGGGGGGGTAGATGGGAAGTGACGATAGACTACTTGACGGTAGCTATAGAAGATGCTTAGTAGATTATAGATCTATAGCCGAGGAGAGCAAGTCAAGTCCTCGGCTTGCCCAGTTGGCCCGCGACGTATGTATCGTACCTTTCCCCGCGCCAGGCGTTCCCAATACCCCATGACCCCAGTCTTTTGTAACACCGACTCTTATTTCAAAACAACTGTGGTAGAAAAAAAAATGAAAGTGTGGAACATCAATATTGATATCGAATCGATCCTTGGTATGCCCCAAGTTGAGGGAGTTTTGCGATCGAGAGTGCCGGGTTGGAGTTCCGTGTCAGTGCAGAAGGCTCGCGCTCAGGCAGGCATACGTGTGTGTGACTGAAAGGAGGTAAAATGAAACCGACGTCATGAGATCAGATATGAAGAGCGACGACGACGAGACCGTGATTGAAATCCAAAGTCCAAAAAGTCATCAAGGCGTGCTGTGTCATCAAGGCAACGGTTGCTGTACCCTGTGACGACGCGTCGACGAGAATAAAGATAGGGTTTGTGTATTGGCAGACTGAGAGAGAGATTGGATGCGTGATGGAGTGGCGCGGAGTAATAGATCCAGAGGGTTAGGGGTTCATATACATACGCGACTCATCACAATTCGTTTGCATTCTTTGCTATGAATTCTGTACAAACGTGGGCGCCCACACGAGCCGGGTCGCTCAATGCATATGGATACGGGAGCGATCGCTCGGCGGAACTTCTCGCCAGTACGGCCTGAATCGACCACATAGGGATATATAGCCGCATCATAGATATGAACTCGTGCCATCGTCACAAGACCGAGAACGAACAACTTCGGGACGCTGACCGAACAAGGACCCCAAGGGACCCATCGGCTGCGGAAAAAGAATGAAATCGCGCGCGTACGAGATGGATGGGCGTGTCATTGTCGAATATGACGGTGCGCCCGCACAAATGGCGTTCGTGCGTTCGTTCGAGGGAGAAATCCGATTGGCGACGTGATGCCAGATAAACGTGCTCGCGGAATCGTCCGGCGGTCGGTGGGTCGTTGGGTGTCCACGTGGATCAGAATAGCATCGTTTGGAGGTGACGGTGTGCAAAGACCCCTCTGACCGGCGATGTGGCTTTAGAGGGAAATGATAGCAGTGAGAGTACACCAAGCTGACCGGGATCAATCGCTGCATCGTTGTATTGTTGACGCTGTGACAGCCAGTGAAAGAAGGGAACAGTTTACGACAGTAATTGGAGATTGAGGGAGTGTCTCTGGGATGGCAGTGAATTAAATTGCACTCATTATCGTCGACGAACGTGTACAACCAAACGTGGGGGTCATCTCGGCTTGCGACCAGTCCAGTGGACAAGTCTTTGACGAAGTATGTCAGCTTGCGAAAACAGAATTTGAAACCATCCCACAGACGCAGTAAGTAGAAGGTCAGAAGTTGACGAATGTGGAAAGGGGAATCATGGCAGATAGCAAAACAAGAACAGAAGCAGCAACCAAGAGTAATTAGAGTTCAATTATTGGATATGAAGGGGCAACACCAGCAGATGTCGACAAGCAGCAAGAAATGGCATGTTACAGGAGAGGCGATTGCGCTACGAAAGATGTCGCCAGCATCAAACTAAAGCTTGCCAGCAAGTAAGTATGAGGACACGGAGGAAAGATAGAAGGACGGAAGACTCACTCCTGTAAACAGTAAGGCAACGTAATACGTACGCGGTTCGTGTTGGGAATAAGCAGGGGTAAAGATAGCAGATGGCATGCAGTGAACGCACGCACGATCTAGGAAAATGGTACAAATATGTCACATGGATAACCGTTCCTTCGCAGGCACAGTAACAGAATCTGGGCACACCACGAGCATGAGACGGGCGATGCTCAGAGGCAGGACCGGAAGCTGATACGCATGCTGCTGCTTCTGCCCACTCAGAGACCACTCATCTCGCTAATTTCTTTTTCTTGTACTGCCTGGACATCGCCGCCAACGTTCAAACTACAGCAAGCAGCTCTGAGCAAAGAATTTCCTCGGAGATGTAAGAGGGAGTATCTTGGCATACGAAATCTGAGCAGACACTTAGCGGGATGATGTCAAGCAAGTGGGGATAATGTACACGAGATCTCCCGCTGTATTACAAGGGGTGGGTATGGTGGGGGTTAACGCGAAGAAACCATGTCGACTGACCGAACACCATGTCCTAGCGAGCGTTATACACGCAGCGGAAAAAAATGTGGACGAACGGCTGCGAAAAGCGGCGAGCCGTGGATCATTGATAATCTTAGGGGTCTTGATTTCATATCTAGTAATGCATCGTTGCATTACACGCGATAGCAGAAAGTAAACTCGACGTGCAAGGGACGTATACAGTGGTGATAGAGTGGACCAACCGGAAAGCGGACGATGATCGTGTGGTAGTAGTGAATGTCGACGCGTACGGTACACTTGAGCTTGGGGCTCTGAAAAATGGAGGTCACGACGATGTCACTGTTGCTCGAAGGCGTGGGATAGGCCTCAAAACACGGGTTGAAACGTCGATCGATGTAGTGGATTAGTATCTGATCGCGCAGGAAACAATGTGATCGAGGTTCCATGGACGCCGAACGTGCGGAGGCTGGGGTTTGGTGGGGATGAACCAGGGTGCTTGTGCACGCTGCTGCTGCTACGGAGAACATGGTGTGGAGAATGGAGACAAAGGGGAGCATGGAGAAAACGTGAAGGCGGTAATGATCTGGAACACGGGTGTGGCCCCCGTGAACGACGAGCGATGAAGTCACTAGAGGCTGGACATGGCTGAGGACGTGATTACTGGCATCGAGGCACGCCGTAGCCTCGTTATCGTCGCCGCAGTCGTTCTGGATGCATCGTGATCAATGATCATCGCGTCGAGGTCGAGGTCGAGGTCAATATTTATGATGAGTCAGCAGCGAGTGACCACGTCTGTCACGGGGCGGCGTGACTGGCGCGCACAGACTCGGACTCGCCGACATGACGAGCCCACTAGGATTGGCCGAGCAGATTCTGCCAGCGCGGGGGGCAGCGCAGAAAGCGACCGCCAGCTTTGCAGAACAGCTGACAGACTCCACAGGTCGCTCTGATGTCGAATCTCCGCCTTCATCCAACCCTTTTCGTGAACCCACCCACAGAACAAAGGCCGTCAAATACCGCTACAGTGCGACGGGGAAGCATCTCTCTTCCCCGCTCAAGGGCAGCTCTTCATCTCCGGAAGTAAAGCCAGGCAAGCCAAGCCAGGCTAGACCGGCGACGTTCACCCCCGTACAGTCATCACATGCAGCCAAAGCCAGGGTCACTGCAGTGGCAACGACTTCTCGTAAGCGCAAGGCGTCCGCTTCGTCCTTCCGCAAGGAGGACGTGCTGAACTCGATTTTTCTGTCGTCCCCGTCACCCTTGTCGAGCGCACCGACTACTCCTACCGCGCCCACGAAAGACCTCCCGTTCGCACCTACATTTACGGCTAAAGAGTCGATTCCGGATCATCCAAAGCGGATTCCCGTCTCGCAAACCCTTTCTCTGCGCTCTTTGGGGCCCGCCGCGTCGAAATTAAGCGTATTCTCCCAGCCCCTGTCTCCTAAACGGAAGCAAAAGAAGAAAACAAATGCAGAAAAGGGTGTTGATGCTTGGGATATTGGAAATACCGTCTGGGTACTTGTCAACCAGTCAGGAGTGCTTGCGGACAGTCAGAGCGATCTCGAGTCGTCGGAATACCTCACGTGGTGGCCCGCCCAGGTGAGTTGCAACCTTGAGGACCTGAGGTGGATACTCTATATGCGTCACCGCAGGTTGTACAGAAACAACCTCTCCGCGTGTCAATGTTCGGAGACTATCCGTCCTCGTCCTCGACTAGCAGAGGCCTGTGTACGATCTTTGCTCCGTCATGCTCTAACATCCAATCCATCAATGACGAGAGTGGTGCTAAGCGCTTCTCGCGGACCACGTTTCGCCTCACCCCCTTGTCTGTAGATGACGATACCAGTCCTCCAACCAAGAAACCACGTCTTGACGAAAGTGCATCCATCGAAGCCAGGTGGGAATCCGCTGTCCAGGGTATGGAAAAGGCTTCAACGCTTGAGAAAGATGGGCTTCCAGCACTCTTATCCTCCTACGCTACGACCGGAGACAGTTTCTACGACTCTCTCGACGACTCAGACCCCGACATGTCTGGCCTCGGGCAGTCTTTGCCCAAGCCTACGACCTCAGCTCTGAAAAAGTCAAAGCCAACAGATTCGACAAGGAAATTGAAACCCCAGCGCTCGAGAGCGAACTTGAAGGACGACATGAGCGCAAGCACATCGCGCAGCTGGTCGCCCTGTCCTCCAGATCCAACCCTCCAGATACCCGGAGAACTGGTTCTCGCACTGGCTCCCAGAACGGGAGGTTCTTATTGGCCTGCCCAGATTCTCGAACATGTCCCAGATCGAAAGGAGAAATACAAGGTCAAGTTTTTGGATGATGAAGAATACGTGATCACAAGGGATAGGTTTTGGACTTCGGAAGAGGACGGATTCGTCCGTTGTACATTGGGAGAGTGGGAAAGTGCAGTCAAGACCATTGACGATCCCGAGTCTGGAGACGAGGGTGGAGAATATGGTGCCGACGACGATGCGAACGCCGGGGCTCCTACGTCTGTTTTACCGCCGCCACCATCCGCGGAGGAGTTTGAAGATCTTTCCGTCCGCGCACAGCTCGCGTATGTGAAACCCGTCTTGGGAGCGATTTTAAACAAGGAATATGCACCTGCGAGAGAGAAGCATGAGGCGTTCATGAGGGGTGGGTCGAGGAGGGTTGCGCTGTTGAAGTCGGCAGGCGTGAGAGGGGGCATGGATGCGCGCTTCGTGAAGGCGGTTCAAAAGGTGATATGTAAGTGGGTGCTTGGGGACAGCGGGGTCAGACCTGAGAGGTTGGACACCGAGGACATCGTGACCAGGACCAGTGGAGGAGAAGGGGCGGGTGGCGTGGAGGCTGGACCCGCCGTTGAAGTCGTTTCTCCAGAAGTTGTGCCGGCGGAGACTTTGCCTCGCGATTCGATGGAGGACAATAAGATGGTAGGTATCGAAGGCGCGGTTGTCCCGGAAGGCGTACATGCGGATAAGAACGACGGTACTGGGAATGGGATCGCAGTCGCTCGGGACTCTGGGATGGCTGTTGATGGGCAAGAACAGGTAGCGTCCATTCTCATCGTCTTGGTCAATTCGACCCAAACCATGAGCCATAGCAACCAGTGTCTTTGCCTCCTGCGAACCGTGTGGCCCTGAGTCCTGCAATTAAGCAAGCATCCCTGGCACCCAAGAGTCAATTGGATGTATGGCATATCGCAATTACCCATGGGATCTGACCTGAGCACACAGTAGCTTCTGGCCGAAGTCTCGCAAGCAGTCGCAACTGAACCATCGCTATTACCCTCCCATCCCGAAGTACTTAGGTTGAAGGTTGATTTACTTGACACAGCATGCAGGGTAATTTAGTTGTATCTTCGCAGACGTATACTCATCCACGTCCTAGGCTACGTCTTCACAGCCGAGCCCACTCACTCCTGTTCCAGACGAAGAACAACAGATACTTTCTCAAAAAAGTGCTCTGATTGTGTGTGAAGAGTTTGAGGCTCTATCCGGTGTCGAGAAACTCGACGCAAGTACCTCTCTTGTCACTCCGAGCCAAGGTCGCTGACTTGTGTTCTCTTGATAGTATTGTCTCAACATTCTCCTTCCCGAAACCATCCAACAGCTCCTCCTTTGGCGTTCTGGCGAACGCGCTTCCTCTACGCTTCTATCTTCCGAAGAGGAGCAGAGATTACACGATGTGGCTGCTCGCAAAGCTGCGGAGACGGACTGGGTGGAAGACGTGATGAGGCTTCGAGCAGCACAAGCCAGGTTATGGCGTATCGATCCAAACAAGAAGGTAGAGGAGAAGAGGGCAGAGGTCGTCCAGAGTGGAACGAGGTCACGGCCTCGGCGAGGAACCGTCTCGAGACCGTGATACTCATTCGTTTGGCAATTGGACATTGCTCCATCTCAGTTCTGTGACATACATTATATTCCTTGACTTCGCTAGTGGTATAGTTCTCATCGTACGTTGCGTTTTCTGTGTAGCTCTCATCGCCTCGATCGAATGAGCGCATCAGTCGGCACGGAAATTGGCGGCAACCGGTGATACTTGACGTGGCTGAGATTCGCTCGGGATGCTTTACAGTATATCTTCGCACACAACACAATCCTTGTTTCCGCATCCCCCGAGTCATCGTACTGTACCATACGCGAAACGGGCTTTCGTGAAAGCTCTCCACGTTCGTTTCTCACAGTAGATGCTTGTCAATGCCACCGCCGACGTCCAGCGAAGCCTGGTTAGCCGCACGCCGATTCGGAATAGTTATTGACGCTGGGTCGTCTGGCTCACGGCTTCAAATATACAGCTGGAAAGACCCACAAATCGTACTGGAAGACTATGGAGACGCTGTTCAGAACGTGTTGCCAAAGGTAGAAAAAGGTGTTCAATTCGGGGAGGACTGGATCACAAAGGTCGAGCCTGGTGCGTTTCATGCCTTTTCATTTTCGCGCTTCGTTGGGCGCCTCGGGGGACACGTCCAAGGCTGATGGGCTGATGGTTCTTTCTTTTATGTCTAGGTTTATCCTCGTTTGGGGACAACCCGGAGGGGGTGGCTGGGTACTTGGAACCTCTGATTCGACATGCACGCTCGCAGATCCCACCGTCGCTCGAGTCGGACACGCCGCTTTTCCTTCTTGCGACGGCAGGGATGCGCTTGCTGACACCTCTTCAGCAGGCGCGCGTCTTGAACGCGGCGTGTACCTATCTCCGGACCGCCTCCGCCTTTCGCATCGAACCCGAGTCCAAAGACGGGCCGTGTGGTTCGAGCGTGCAGATCATCACGGGCGAGGAAGAAGGCCTTTTCGGATGGATAGCTGTCAACTATCTGATGGACGGCTTTGTTGGGCGTAACAAGAACGAGAAGACGACGTACGGGTTCTTGGATATGGGCGGGGCGTCGACGCAGATTGCGTTTGAGCCTTCGGACGAAGACGTGGGAGGGCATGAATTGGCGCTGGTTGATGTCAGGTTGAGGTTGTTGGGAGGGGCGGAGATCAAGCACAAGGTGTTTGTGACAACGTGGTTGGGATATGGGACGAATCAGGCGAGGGAGCGGTATGTCGCCGAGGCGATCAAGAGAGCGGAAGGTGCGCAGACGCTCGACGGTATGGATTCGCACACGATACACGATCCGTGTCTACCCAAGGACCTGGTACTCACGGAGACGCTGCCCTCGCATGGGGGATCTTCTACGCATCATACGACGTCGCTTACGTTGGTGGGCACGGGTTCCTTCACGCAGTGCCTACAAAAAACTGCGCCGCTCCTCAACAAGGACGCCCCGTGTTCGGATTCGCCATGTTTGTTCAATGGCGTTCACGTCCCCCGTATCAACTTTTCGTCCTCGCACTTTATCGGTGTCTCAGAGTACTGGTATTCCTCGGAACACGTCTTCGGACTTGGCGGTCCGTACGACTTTGTTCAGTACGAGCGCGCTGCCTCACAGTTTTGCACGCGAGACTGGGATGGGATCGTCAAACAACATGAAACGTCGAAACAAGCGGGTTTGCTCGGTGGAGACGGGGAGGTGATGCAGAATGGACAGGTCGTTGAGACGGGTATATGGGGAGAGAAGGTCGAGATCTCACGGCTGCAGATGCAATGTTTCAAGGCAGCATGGGTCGCGAACGTATTGCATGAAGGCATTGGAATACCTCGCATTGTCGACCCCGGAGGTAATTCGGCTACACAGGGCGAGAAAGTCGCGCAGCAAGCTGAGAAGAAGGGACTCGGGCAATCTGTATTTCAGTCTGCGGATACCGTCGGAGGCGTCGCGATCAGTTGGACGCTCGGGAAAATGGTCCTTGAAGCGAGCAAAGAGGTGAAACCCTTGTCCAGTCATAGCAGACCTCTCGTGGACCCTGTGCAGGATATACCCTCGAACTTGCGGAACCCTCCCATCACGCCGATTCGGCCACCTTTCCTAGACTTGGATGCGATCGAGGAGAAGATATCACAACATTTACCTCCTGTTTTGACACGAGAGTCTCTTGGCTTTTCGCCTGTCATGTTTCTATTCTACACGGTCGTGCTGTCTCTCTTGTTCTGCATGGCGCTCCGACTACGTCGACCGTTTGGCCTCGCTTTACGACGATTGAGGCGAGCATCACTCCACCGCGGGGTCGATAATGCATACTTGATGGAAGAGGGTAGTCTTTCCCAAACTACTCCGACCTCCATGCTGCCACCCTCTCTCCTCCGACCTCTCCGCCGTCTCGTCTCCTCCAACCTCTCTCGTCCCCGTCCCCCACCGCTCAACATGACCCCCCACCCCGTCCGACCCCTCCTCCGACATGCCCATTCCTCGCCCGCATCCCCTACCACCACGCGCACCTCGCCTTTGTATTACGAACCCGCCTACCCCTCGATCGGCACCTCTACGGCGTCTCAATACCACTCGCGTGCGTCCTCGCCGATATCGGGGACAGCGTCTATGCCGGACGAGACGGTGTCGTATAATATCGCGTCGTTGTCGTCGATGACGGCTCGGTCGAGGAATGTGTCACAGATTAGTTTGACGACGCTCGTACCGAGGCAGACGCCACTTTCGCGTGCTGTGAGCGTCGGTGCGTTGCAGATGCCAAATGGGTACCACCACGGGTGACGGCACACGACGCACGATTGCCCCCCGTGTCTTTTTCGTGCTCGTGATGGTATGCCATCGGACGAGATATGGAACTCTGTTATGGCTGTTGCTCGAGTCTTGATGATTATGGAGAGGGCGTGGATAAATTTTTTTTTTTTTGGTGTGCTTTACTTATCAGTGACTTTTTTTTTCTTATACAACCGAGATAGATATAACGCGGACGCGAACGTGCGGAGTCACTGAGTGTAATACTGAATTACTTGTGTGTGATACTTGTGCGAGGTTTCTTGGCGTTGAAATGCGATCGCTCAACCCGACGATTGGTACGCTTTGTACTCATATATATACGGGCAACAGTACTTGCAAGAGAACTAGGGTAGTTTCTTGTGTGGTCAGTCGGGCTCGCCGTTCCGCTTAGCAGGCCCGTTTTGATGGCAAAAGGTCCGGAAATAAAATAAACTCACAGATCCGGGCCCGCCTGGTTCTTCAGGCATCACGATAGTAGCCCCGACGGTTATCGTAGTACTTGCAGCCCTCTAGTAGACCCCTTTGTCCTGTACAAGATGTACAGGCCGGAAGAGCGCTTGATCAGACGCGGCTGTGCAACAACAATGCCAGTGAATGAGTATTAAAAAAAAAGGACGTACTAGAACACCGTGCCGCCATATTCTTGCAAGAGCACTGGCACGACAGAGAAGAAAATGATTGTGACGAGGCCGACCCCGTCCTCGTAATGGAGACGTGTTGTTCGAACTTCCTTCCATGTTGGGTGAGACGCGCACTCCGAGTCGCTCGTTGCTATTAACGTGCCTCTCGCCCCCGCAGTCAATTCGTTCCCTAGGTTGGAGACCCGTACATATCCGGGTAGCTCGGTTGAGTTACAACAAATACATGCCATGATACAACTGGGGGGGGGTACTATACAATCAGGAATGATATATGTATGTTACAAGAAAGCAAATGCGAGAATTGCGGAGAATATGTATGGCAAATGTGTGCGTGAGATGGCAAAGAGCAAGAAGATCTAGATCCGAGGAACAAAGACAGACGGACGGACGGACGACGCAACTCACGGCAACTATTTACAAGATGTCTAGCGTCCGTATCCTCTGCTCGAGATAGCGTGGTGAAACCTCCTTGAGCAGTTGCACGACGATAGGGTGATCGGATGCGACACGTTTGTATTCATTGTGTGATAGAGGAACGAGCAACAGTGCGCCGAAAGGCTGTTTGAGACGCGCGAAAAGCCGTAACGCTCTGGTAAGCTTGTCGTATGAAGGGGAAGTGGTTTGTGATGAAAAGCCTGGAGAGAACACGTCGGAATCGCCATGCCCGACATCCCCGTCGAGTGGGGTGAGTGGTTCATCGTCATAGTCGGAGAGCGCGTCGGGATCGCCATCCCCAACATCCCCAGGAAGGGATGGATCAAGAAGGCACTGGAGCCATGGATGCACGAGCACCAGCTTCTTCAGGCTAGACAAGTCCTCCGTCGTCGTGATCTCGACGCTCCCAAGCGCGGATGTTGTGGCGCGATAGATATGCGGAGAATCACCGCTCGAGACCAACTGACCTTTCAGCGAAAACATGATGCATGATACGCTCAAGCGGCGGCTGGCAAGACGCGGCGATGGGAGAGCGACGACTCGGTTGTATAGCTTCACAGCCCAGTCAAGGGATGAGGGCGTCCGTAGTTCCGCAACCAAAGTGTCCATCTTGTCATCTTCAATTGGCGACGGAATATAGGGTGACGATGGCTCGCGATATACCCCAATCTCCGCAGGAAGACAGCTGTTGTAGTCGGAGGCCTTCCCTGTCCAGGCTAGAACGGTGACATCACCAGACCGAGTCAACACCTCTTGCAAGAGGCGACCCAGAGCGCGCTGTTGGCCCTCGCCATAATTAACTTGGATAGAGACGTCGAATATGCCGAAGAGCGAGTAGGCTATATCTTCTTGTTTCGTAGCGATGCGCGTCGCGGCAAGGCAAAGTTTCTGTCGTACATTGTCTGATCCGGGTCGGAGAGAGAGCAGAACTTGTGCATCAATGCCGGTTGCGGCCGCCATCTCACCCATGATTGCGGATGAGTCCTTGTGGTTGTACACGCTCTCGTGAGGAAGATAAGGCTTCCAGTCTTCGGTATAGAAACGGATAACGCGAGATGCAAAGAACTCTTGCAGTGTCCATGCACGGGTGTTCCAAAGACTCCTGATGAGAGCACCCAACTCCGAGTCAGATCGTACACCCTTTAGGTGAACGATGGTGAGGGCAGATTCATGGTACCACTGGAACATCGAGGTCAGGGATTCCTGAAGGACTGAGCCGTCCGATTTGTTGATACAGCATGTATCAATCCATGCCCAGCGCAACCCAGCTTCCCGCACCGTTATACAGAACATCACCAGCTTCGAGACTGTGGGTGATGCCGCCAGTTTGTGTACTAATTCATGGAGGGCATCGTGGAACAGTGGTTCGGCTCCTTCCCAAGTATGGGAGAACGTGGCGTATCGAAAGTATTGCCGAACGGTCTGCGTGATGCGAGTGTTGTCGAGCTCTGTCGTCATGGATGCAACGAGCTCCTTGAATTTTGGATCAGCTTCGAATTCATCCATACGCTCCCGCTTGTCACAAAGACGACTGGTCTCCGTGTTAATCAGGACGAGCGGAGCATCCCGCTGAGTCCGCTTGGCAGAGCTGCGAATCGCCGCCATCGTCTGCGATGGGCTCACATAGTGGTTACGCAATTCTGGAAGAAGCAGAATCCTCAGATGATGCTTTCGTGCGATTCAGAAAATGTTTACCACGAGTAACAGGATCCGGAGATTGTTCCAGCTTCAGAAGCATATCGTTATACGCATCGATCGCTTCATCGTAACGGTGAGCGCCAAGTAGTGCTGCATGCTTTCTTTCGTAGCCACGTAGAGATGACGGATCGAGTTTGATCACCTGAGATCGCGTTGATTATTTACTCCGGTGTAAATTAGGATGCACATACCGCATCCGCATCATCCAGCGAGTCTTTCCAGAATCCAATCGAAGCTCGTGCTTTGCTTCGTTTAGTCAACAAGTCTGTTGATAAAGGATCGAGAATCAGTGCTGTGGTGTAATGGACAATAGCATCTTTGTATAAGGCAGAGTCCATGGCGACATCTCCGCGTTGCTCTAATGGCTTGAGACAACGCGCTTTGAAGTCTGATGTTTAATGTCAGAGGGCATCGCGGGCCACGAGCCAAATATGGAATCCTCACTAGCAACCCACTCGGTTTCATCTACAGAGTTCGTTTCGTTCTCAGGGGTGCTCGTCGTTGTGTGGAAAGAACCTGTCACATCGCTACGTCGGCGCTGGAACCCCTCACCGAGTTCCGACTGTTCCGACTGTGCTTGCCCATCGTGATTACCCATGTCCTTTCCTAGCTCGCTCTGCAACTGCTGGAAACAGTCGATTGCCTCCGAAACGCGATCTGCCTCTTCAAGAACATCACAGACCGCTCGGAAGATGAGAAAGCTTGGAAGGTTGAACTGATCCGCAAAGACGGTCAACATGCGGCCTCAGACGATCCTGTAGAGCATACCTTGGCGGCAACACTCAATGTTTCGTTCATTGAACTACGAGTCAATACGATGCGCGCCCACTTGATTAATAACGTGTTCGGGGCCGAGGGACTGAGTAACAACGCAGTATAATAGGTTGCGACCGCTTCGTCCTGTTTCTCGGCGGTCGATTCCTCGTCTCCGATTGTTTCGAGCTTCGATACGCATTGGATCTTAAATTCTGATGGAAGAAATTGAATACCTTATCCCGATGGGCGACACCAAAACTCACTAGCAAGCCAGCCCATTATGAGGCTGTCGGCTCTGGCCTCCTCGCTTATGGTATCGGTGATCTCGAGAAGAGAACGTGCAGCATCGATTATGCAATTATCGGCATACAGGGCTTCACATTGATGTTTCTGCTCGTGAGCATAAAGGATCTGGAGGAGGCTATTTGCTCTTCGTTCGGAGCTGGAGAGCTGGTTTTGGAGTTGCTGGACGGTTTCTTCGAGACGCGCAATTTTGTGGTCTAATGAATGTGGAAGCCAACAACAGTCGAGTTAGGGTGTTAATGCACGCACTTGGGCTCTCCTCCTGTGCACGAAGGGACTCCATTGTCTCTGCGAGATCGGCCTTTTCGACCTCCATGCGCTGCCTGATCCATTCTGCGAAAATCTACAACAGTCAACAACGCATGATCTGAGGCAGCGAGAGTGTACTTACATTGTCGGAGTAGGATGAGGGAAGGATGTCACAGAGACTGCGAAGGGTGATTGTCTGGCCTGCGCCCATCGCAAGTTCGTAATTTGCGGAGATGGCCATGTACACGACGTGAGCTGTGTGGTAGATGACAGACCCGATCTGCTTGTGGGTCGTAGTGTCCCAGAACGAGACAGACGAGTTTATGGAAGCTGCAATGAATGTGCCGTTGTTTGCCAGGGCGATGCACCTGGGTTCAGAGTTGCTGTGGATGCGCCATTGAGAATGCGTCGCCCCGGTGGACACGTCGAGACAGTTGATGGTACCGCCGGTAGATAAGAAAAAGAGTTGCTTGCCATCGCTGGTCCAGGCGAGGGATTCCGACGTGGCCTGGATGGGAACGTTGCGGAGGAGGCGGCCGTCCTGACCGTCGTAAATCCGGACGCAAGCGTGGATCCACGTAGCAGTTGCGATGAGACGACCGTCGGGTGAGAATTTGACCGCGCCGACCCAGTAATCGTGTTTGAAGGGACCGAGCAGTCGCTGGCCAGTCGACAGCAACCAGACGCAGACAGTCTTGTCCCGCGAACCCGTCGCGATTCTCGTCCCATCCGGTGAGACGTCCACACCGCTCACCCAACTGCTGTGGCCTTTGAACTCGGTCATCTTTTCGTAGCTCTCCGCACTGTCCCACACCGCTACCAGACCACTTTCTGTCCCGCTCACGACCCGCTTGCCATCTCGCGACACGGCGATGCCGCAGACAACACTCCCCGCATCCATCGGCGTCCCCACTTCCACGCCATCTTCCACTCGCCAACATCGAATCCTTCCTTCTCGACCACCGCTCACAATGTGCTTCCCATCCCCGTGGAAGGCGACTGACCATATGATGTCTTGACTATCAATTTGGATCGGTTTTCCAGGCTGTTGGTGAACGATGCTGGAGGAGGAAGAGGAACTGTTTTCATTCGACCCTTGAGTCCCCGTCAGTATCGCATTCTCAAACGTCTCGCTCATGCACTCACCATTCCTTGACCGCCTGCTTTTTATCAGAAACATCCTTGCCCAGGAAACAGAGCGACGGAAAAAAAAAAGGATGGGCGGTCGACTACTTACGGTACGCCATTCTCGCCTGGCATACACCGTCTTCTCACCAATCTACATCAGCTCACACATCTATAATCATCTCTCGGCGGCAGACCATCGCCTGATCATGCAAGCGGAGTGGCTAGGCCCCACTCGGGCGTGTTCTCACCGTCGTCAACTTCCAAGTTGTCGATGGGGAAAATCACGCTGAAAGTTGTTGGAAATGGAAGCAGCGACTAAACCAGCTACCCAACAGTCATGGAACTCGACGACGGCGGCGAGGGGTCCTTTTGTCGCTTCCTACTTCGTTCGTGTTTCCTTACAAAGCACTCAACAGAATACGCAGACTCTTGTTTTACAAAGCGTGCTTCAGCCCCACGAACGGTTCTCATCCATAAGTCCACCCACTCGCACTCTAGGCAGTGCCTAGAGTGCAAATGCACAGTGAACACCCGAGGAGCATACTGTGAGAAATACGAATATATCTCTACGAGGAAATACGTGAACCTCAAAGATTGGATACAATACCATGTGGCAAAGGCATGGTATTGCATTCAATATTTGAGCTTCATTTAGTTTCCATGATCGGTCAATCGGTGTCGGTTTCTACTGTGTACCCCGTTGCAAAGGGCGTTCCCAACACAGCGATGACGAGAAATAGATCTGGAAGTTGTCCATTGAGCAGTGGTCCGAGTCAAATTTTTGGAGGTACTGGAGTCCTCCCGACTCGGAAATCAACTCCCAAAGGTACCAAGACATCCGCCCATGTTCAGGCTTGAAAGTTCGGACGGGTGTAGTCTCAGACCATCCATTTTTGGCAGAAGCTCGGAACTAGGAAGGGTTCACACACAGGGCCCAGCCAGCGTCTGGTTCGAGCGCGGTTGTCCAGCTTTTCTGATACATGGGTGCTATCCCAGAAAGGCAACGATGAAAAGCATGCGCTGGACGCTGATTCGATCACGACAAAGACTACATAGTACTTTCATAAGTTCAGAGTTCAAACTCGAGTATATCTCCATAAAAAAACGCAGCCCACATCGTCTTACACGCGGAAACGACGGGACCGAGGGGGAATCTGGCTTCTCGGAGCATTCGCGGGACCCGGAAGAGGACAATGGTGTCCCCTTCTGCCCTTGACGATTGCGCCGCTTGACATGCGTCGTACTTTCCTCTAGTTGGGCAGCCTGAAGGGTGGGTTTGTCCAACGACGCGATGTACACTCCAAGAACGCGTACCTCCTAGGACTAGATACTGTACCCGTGCCAGTGTGCACTCTCACGGCACTAGAGTCTATCATTCCGCGGAAATGTATCATGAAAGAGGGCACCCAACTCCGCGGAGGAGGGGGACACAGCGCAGTTAATGACCTTGCAAAGCGAGTGCTAACTAGATTGGGCCGTATCAGTGGAACGCAGGGAAGCCCAAGATAATCGTGCTCTCCCAGAACACTAGATACCGTGACACTCCGCACAGCACTCTCGTGTTCCTGTATTCAAAGAGCACGATTGTCCAAGCTTCCATACTAGGAACGCGACCATAGCGAATCGAGCTCAGTGATGCAAATTCGGTATCACGAATCCCCCCTTTCGTTAAAACTTCGTTCGGTCGTCTCAGATATGATCAAGACCCCCCAAGACCATGCCATCCAAGTCTTCCCATCAAGAAGAACATAAGGAGCCAGGTGTTTCCTGGAAGCAGAATGAAGAGCATGTGCTGCCTAAGAACAGGCTAGGTATTGTCAGCTTCGCTTTGGTGTGCACGATGTTCCTTGGAGCTCTGGATCATGTGAGTCAGCCTGAGAGGCGTCGTTGCTTACCCCGGGCGCGTCTGACGCGGAGATTGCAAGACTATCGTCGCAATTGCACTCCCCACTATCGTAGCCGATCTTCATGGGGGTAATAACTACAGCTGGGTTGGAAAGTGTGCCCGGTTCTTTTTTATTGTCGCACCGTTGCGTTAACACACGTTGCGCTAGTTCATACGTGCTTGCGGCCGGCGCGTTTGGTCCCCTCTATGGAAAGCTGTCCGATATGTTTGGTAGGGTTCTACATTGATGATGCATGCGGGCGACGTTCCTTACCGATGCACCAGGGCGAAAACCCCTCCTCTATTCGTGCATCCTTGTCTTCTTGGTCTGTTCCCCTAGTCGGGATGTGTGACGCTTTACTTAACACCGTTATGTCAGGTTGGATCTGCGCTTTGCGGAGCTGCACAAAACATGACTTGGCTGATCGTGTGCAGAGCACTCCAGGGGGTCGGCGGCGGCGGTATCATGCAACTATCCATAATTGTCATTTCAGATATCGTCCCGTTAAAGGAGTACGTACAGAAGGATAAGAAACATTCATTTCCTTATTTGACTGACGATCTTGTAGTCGAGGGCGGTATGGTGGTCTACTCGGCGCTACGTACGGTGTTGCGAGGTAGTCCATTCGTACGATTCGAGTTCCAGGTCCGCTGACTCTGTGCTAAACAGTGTGACTGGACCACTCATTGGCGGTGTAAGGCCATGTTATTTGAGACGTCCGTCGTAACGGCTAAATCGACCAAGGTTCTAACGCAACATGCATCGTGGAGATGGTGTTTCTTCATTAACTTGTACGTGCTTACTACCAACGGGGAAAGTTTAATCCAGCACTTCTCATCGCGAAAATTCCAGGCCTATCGGTGGTATTGCAGTGATGCTGCTGTTCGTCTTCCTCAACGTTCATCCACTTCCGAAACGCCCGCTTCGTGACCAAATCGCTGAGCTTGATTTTATCGGACTCTTCAGCCTTGTCTCAGGGGTTGTTTGCCTCCTCATAGGGCTAAACTTTGGTCAAGAAAGCTGTTAGTCTCTCGTGTTGTTATGCTTGTTGAGTTGACCGAGGGGACCTTGATCTCGAAGGGTCGGAACCGCGGACAGTCGGCCCGCTCGTCGTGGGTGTGGTTTTACTTGTCGTGGGCGGGGTCAACGAAGCGTTCACGACACGTGCGGCTATCCTTCCTCCTCGTTTATTCAAGGTGAATTTTTTCAAGCTCGAGCCTTGTACGCTTGCTGACTGACAGCGTTACAAAGACGCGAACCACTGGATGTCTTCTGGCAACCGCATTTCTCCAAAACTCCGTTTTCCTTCCAGCAATGTTGTGAGCATATAGACAACACGGTCCGGGTCTCAGCGGCACCGCGCTAATTTGAATCTCAGTTATCTTCCCTTGTTTTACCAAGGTTTTACTTTCTCTCGTTTTGTCAGTGTGCAGACATTTGGTTGACGCTTCTCCAGTACTTGGTTCTTCGGCTACCGTTGCAGGAATCAAGTACCTATTTTCCTTGCGTTCACATTTCTGGCCTACTCACCATTTGTACTTAGAATGGTTCCGTATACCCTCGTGTCTTCCATCTTCGCCGTTGTCTCTGGATTCATCGTGTCAAAGATGGGGAAGAACCGCCCAGGGATCTGGTTTGGGAGTGCATTGTTTACCATAGGGACAGGTCTCATGATCATGCTGGACTACACGTCGAGCATGTATGTTTTTCTTCCCGTCTCGAATGGTACATTTTACGATGCTCGGTCATTCAAAGCGCCGAACAGGAATTATTTCCTCTGGTCGCAGCCATTGGGATGGGCTTTCTGTTCCAGACCCCAATGGTGGCACTTCAGGCAGCGATGCCTCTGAAGGATATGGCTACTGCGACGAGCGGCTTTATGTTCCTTCGGTAAGCAAAACTTTGCCTTGCCCGCTCAACTCGCCAGAAATGATCAATGGTTTTCAGCACGCTGGGTGGTGCCGTTGGAATTGCCGTTGGTCAGGCTATCATCGCCATCGTACTTCCACGGAAACTCGCAGGCATCCCAAACATCGCCAGCCTTGGACTTGGTGACAATATCACCTCGCTCAACGACAGCATCGGCCAAGTCCACTTGATTCCTGTGGGTGTTCTACGTCCGTTGTCGTCGTTGACGAATAAGCGCTGAACCCAACTAGGATGTCACCCTTCGCAATGCGGTACTACACGCGTGGGCGCGTTCGATTGCAATGATATGGATGGTGACAACGGCAATAGCGGGGATTGCTCTGATTTTGACACTGTTCTTGCGGGAGTACTCGGTGAAGCGCAAGACGGTGTATGTTGGTGATGATAAGAATGCGGGGGATAGCGAAGGAAACACGTCGGAGGTAAAGAAATCAGAAGAGGTCCAAGTCTGAGGCGCATTGGTTATGATACGGTCCTAGTTGGTCGGGTACTGGTTACGACTGGTCCGTTACCAGGCTCTCGGTCGAGTGCAGTCGCTGTGGCAGTAATAAACTCGTATCATGTGGTTTGCGGCAATTTCAGGTGTGTCGTGCGTCACGCATGGCACGTCCGAGTCGGCCATACCAAACTGTGTTTGCCCACCGCGACTGCGCCCAACCGTTGTATGACGCGTATTGAGGACGGTCGGGGGAGCGAGGGTGATGAAGCATTGAGTGCGTGGTGCCACGCGCGTCAGGGGGTACTAAAACCAATACAAAAAAGAAGGGGAAGGGACTCGAATTGGCCGTTGCGAGCATGCACCAATACCGGTGAACCGGAGTTCATGATTAGGAGCACAGATGGCCTGATGAGCATTCGAGTTTGGTATCGATGTTGAAGAAAGAGGAAGATCATTGAAATGGCGGCGAAGGACCATGATGGGAATATGGGGGATGCACAATTGATCACTGCAAAGCCCTACCGGACGGAATCCGCTCGTCGTACCGACATTCCGCACTTCACCCAGCGCTCGCTCGAACTGGCAATTCTAGCCTCGACGCCCGCATTGACTCCAGTGCTCAGGTGTTGCGCCCATCTGCGAGACACTCTATAACGCAATCCGACAAAAAGCAGACGACCAAGGAATGGTGAAGCTTGATCATGGTTCGAGTTCGCGAGGAGACATCGTTGACTGAATTGATCAATGGCATTCGTACGATCGGCATACAGTAGATATGAATCGATGACTTTGGACGTTTGACGCAATACATAACACCCATGTCGCTTTCTGCAGCAAAAGCACCGCAACGCTCGAAACAAAAAAAACGTATCCCTCCATCCTCTTCAACGGCGTCGCCTCGACACGTTTGAGATCAGATCGTCCGTGCTTTGTAAACCTTGACGTCTTCTCTCGGCCTAGGTGCAACGTTCAGGGTTCAGTAAGCAGCATTAACGATGGGACGTCGTTCGTCAGAATTCGATCATGCCATACGTGAATCGGCCAACGGACTTACCTATCTTGAGCGTCCACTGCGACTGCCCCCAACCGTTGTATGACACGCATCCCTGAGCTGACACGACCAAAGATGGTGTGCTTGTTATCGAGATAGGGCGTCGGAGCGAGGGTGATAAAGAATTGAGAACCTAGTGTCGCGCGCGTGAGGGGGATACTCGACCAATACAAAAGGGAAAAGGAAAAAGGAAAGGAAAGACACGGGTGCGGTGGTCACGTACCGTTGGTATTTGGACCCGAATTAGCCATCGCGAGGATGCCTGCGCCGGTGAACCGGAGTTCGGGATGAATTTCGTCTTCGCTGCGAAAATTTGAATGAATGTAGAGGTGGATTGTTTGACTTGAAGAAAGGGGAAAGGAGAATGGCGGACGTACAATTGCTGCCCGTATATACTTGTTCCACCACGACCCGTCCCTGTTGGATCGCCTCCCTGAACCATAAAGTCCTAGCGGCGCGGGAAGCACCTTGAGCGCGCTCAAACACGACGAGAGCTTCGCAAAAACACACGCACGGCGATGATTCGGTGGAATATGATACCGTTGTAGTATCCTTTCCTGGCGAGCTCTGCAAAATTCTTGCACGTCTGTGGGACTCGGGAGCTGAGTGAGGTCGGGTGTTGAAGGGAGTATTGCGAATAGTTGGTGCCGACCATACTGTTTCAAGACTTACCTTGGGGGTGTGATCCCAGTAGAGCTCGAGTTGGATGTCGCCCATGCTCGTCTCGAATACGACAGAGTCCATGTCGGATTTTACAAGGATAGGATAGTGACTAGTGAAAGTCGAAAATGGTGTCCCGCTGAACTAATAGGCTGCAGGACATGGCCAGAAAAGGTATACTGGGCCCCTGACCACGTGTGAGTTCGTCTCATAGCGCTATGGCCAACTTGATCTACTAGCAGACGTCCTGTCAGATCTTATAGAGTCTTTCTACATGGTTTATAACGACCTCTGCGAGTCTCACTCGTTGCGGGGGCTTTGAAATCACATATGGTCATGCAGCAATCTCCGTTATAGGCATAGTACTACCATCCATCGAGAACGATATCCATCTCTGTCCCGGAAACCACCCACCGCTGCCGCTCCGGTGGCCTTACAACCCCATCCTCCAGACAAACCACCTGTGACACACCCACCTCGAGCACCGCACACTCACGTCGGGAACGACCCCAACGTGAACAACGTCTGCTTCTGCTTGCCCTTGCCCTTCCTTCCCTTCCCTCCCGTCGCCTCCGTGCGCTCCTGCCCAGGTACCCCACCTTGCATCAAGGTCTGTGTCTGTGTCTGTGGTAGCGTGAGTAATGTTCGTTCTCTGACCAAACGAG
>JBBPMQ010000127.1:0-46647 GCA_038090375.1 Boletus rubroflammeus | reverse complement strand
GAATCGAGCACCACAAGAACTCTAGTCAAGTTCTTGTTGGAATTCCCTCTAACAAGTTTCCTCGTCTCTAAAGCATTTTCTGGTGTGAAACGTCCCAAGTCTTTCTTAGA
Organism: Boletus rubroflammeus; assembly: GCA_038090375.1. Classification (NCBI taxonomy): domain Eukaryota; kingdom Fungi; phylum Basidiomycota; class Agaricomycetes; order Boletales; family Boletaceae; genus Boletus; species Boletus rubroflammeus. The sequence goes on along the minus strand of JBBPMQ010000127.1, from coordinate 46,537 downwards.
TTTGAGGTCGCTAACAGAAGCTGCCCGATACAACAACTTCGTCTTTATCCTCCCTTCGGAAATATCACGTGGTCCATTTTACGTGGTCACGCGTGGACATCTGGTTGGCATTTTTGCCCTTTGGTAAGCGTAACCCACTCGATTTATGGCGGTACTCTTGACCATGCTACCTAGGACCAATGTGTCCCCCCTCGTATCACGTGTTAACGGAGCTACCTACATTGCGGTTGAGACACTTGACGAAGCCGGACAGATTATCATGGATGCAATAGAGGATGAGACAGTAGAATACGTGAATCAACGCCAGTGAATTGTAGTTAAGCGTGTATCTGAAACGAACACGAATGGAATGAAGGCCGCCTTGATATGCATTCCATAATGTGATGATGTCATAAATCTCCTACAAATTTACGTCGAGATCTTATTGCCCAGGGATCATACAAATAATACAGTGATCCAGTTCGGTCTATCATCATCATTGCCCAGAGATCATACAAATAATACAGTGATCCAGTTCGGTCTATCGTCATTTTTCATGACCAATGAATGGAGCAAAAATCAATTAAACATTAGTAGCATCATGGTGCATGCCCGTGCATGATCTGGTTGCCTCCATACTTATCAAACTGGATTACCTTTCGACCAGTTCACATCTCCCGGCAGTCATACTCTCGTCCTCTTTGGTTTTTGTTATCTAGTGAGTTTGTGGGACTATTAAATAGAACAACGAGTGTATTATACATTGTCAGTTTGAGAATGGAAAGGCTGCATCTGACGAGCATTTGCACGTATGAATAAATCTCCTATTGCCTTCTTATAAGGTCATGTGATTGTAGGTCAGCCTCGGGCATCTCCTTGTTTATCCACATGCTGCGTCCACCTCGACTCGACTTTCACCATGCCGCGTCCGAAGCTATACAAGACACCACAGGAAAGACTGCTTGCAGCTCGAGCTTCACGAGCAAAGTACTACGATCGGTGGGTCACTCCAGGTCGAAAGGCTTTGGGTCTATCCTAACACATCAGTTGAGCCATCGCGCCGAGATCAATGCAAAGGCCCGATTCAAGCAACTTGAGGGGCAAGCTCTACTACGCAGGTATGTTGTAATGTTTTGTCTGCTTGCTACATGCCCTCTCGTATTAATTCCTTGGAATTTTTTTTTTGGGTCAAACCAGAGACTCCAACTCACGCGTCTAGTCCCCCAAAGATCATTCGCTCGAAAGTATCATCGGCCCTTCTCTCCACTCGCTCATGGACTCACTATGTCTGGACTACATTTCTACGAAGAATTATAGTCGAATCAATGCGATACACACGGCCGTCGGGGATGTCGAGATGGCATTGACATCCACCGGTCCCATCGGATCGGAAGATGAGCTTTGTGAGCTACAGAGCCGCATCCGAACCACGCTCAATGTGATGGAAGATCTTCTGTGCAGTGCGATGGAGGATCTGGATATCGAAGACATGCAGCGGCGTGGTGTGTTACTCTACCAGTCCATCGGAGTGTCGTGGTAGTTTAGCCTTTTTTATCTGATTAGTTCTATAGTGGGCTAGACGAATCCCTGCAGGCATCCAAGAAGCATTGTGCGGAACCCAATAAGAAGTACGACGCCTAACTACCGGAGGTTCCAGGATCACTACCTACGTCGAAATTAATCTCGAAATTGCGCCGACCATGGTCAATCCACTTCCAAAGGCGAAAAATATACTAAGGTGCGGCCATCAGTGACATCTGACACATGTGTAAGATGAAACTCACTCGTCGAAGGGCAACCCGCTTCCTCCCCAGCTCCTGTTGCTGTGAGTAATCCAACGCAACTTCCAAAGGGACGAGAGGGAAGATCTCCATCCTCACCGGCCACCTCTCCTCAAAATCAATGACAAGGTCAGTAAAGAACTCGTGGCATTTGTCGTGGTCACTGAAGGACCACTCCCCTCTGTCATAAAAGCAACCCACAACCCATGCCATCTGGCACGCACGAAGAGCAAATGGGCAGGGTTGATTCATAGCGGCGGTTGTAGAGTAAGATCGGAGCATACATGCGCGGTTAGCTGCGTGCCTAGCCACTGGTCAGAGTAGGTGAGCAGTGAGAGAACGCAAGACATACATGTTCAGCTTACAACCTAAATGAGATGGTTGGCGAGCAAGTTATGGGCGACCCTTTATGAGCCTCGCCCACCACGGCCTTCCCACGTAGAACCAACAGTCACCAAACAGTAGGTGTGTATAATAATGCCTGACGATCTTCGTGGCATTCACATCAGTCCTATCATCTTCTCCTTCAGTATGACCCACGGGCGTCCTTCCAAGAAACCTCGGCTCGTCAAGTTTGACATTCCGACAGGGGAAGAGGTGGAGTACAAATGACATCATGTATACCGCACTCACGAGCACGGCGGAGTAACTGTCCAAACTGCATTCATGGCCACTCAGCTTTCTGGGTCAAATGAGGCTGAGCCGACCACTACCACCGATGTATCGCTTGATACTTGGCAGGAAATCAGTCAATTAGACAAACTGACTGAGCCTATGGAGATCGATCAGGCTACCAACAACCACGGGAGAAAACAAATAGCCAGTGTAAGTGTGATATATCAGTGCCTAGGATGGATTCAGAGGACCGGATGTTAACTACGAACAGGTCCACCCATTACTACAGTGGCTACCAGAACGATCAGCCTTCCTCGATGAATTCATTCGCCTCGAAGGCCGAGGCGATGATAACCACAATGTTTGTGATTGTGGTAGTAACGCTTCCCTGTGCTACCATTGCGAAGACTGCTTTGGGACACATCTTACCTGTGCTGCGTGTATCCTGGCACGGCATTCAACCTGTCCATTGCACAGAATTGAGGTATCAAGTTTTTATGTTGATTGGTCCCCTGCTAACATATTGCAACACTTCCAGGAGTGGAACGGCGACTACTTCCAGCGCGTAACTCTCAAGTATTTGGGGCTTCGTATCCAATTGGGACACCGACCAGGAACTGTCTGCTACAATCGAAAACCGGCACCCAGAAATGACTTTGTGGTGATTGACACGAATGGGATCCATGAGATCAGCCTGGACTTCTGCGGTTGCGAGCAAGCGCAATCTCACTACAAGCAACTCCTCCGAAGTCGTTGGTTTCCTGCGACCACAATGGAGCCACGCACCGCGGCTACTTTCGCAGTTCTCAAAGTTTATCATTTGCTTTCTTTGGGGTCCAAGGCATCCGCATACGAGTTCTACTATAGCCTCGCACGCCTCTCTGACAACACAGGTCTGATGGAAATATGAGTATGTCAGGGCTTGATTGATTAAACCTTGTTACTGATGACACGCAGGATCGTTATCCAGCTTTCATGCGGATGACGCGTGAATTCCGCCACCTGAAGCAACTCAAACGGGCTGGAAGAGGGCACGATCTGAAGGGGGTTGACGTGACACAAGAAGGCGAGTGCGCCGTGAAATGCCCCGCCTGCCCTCATCCCGGGATTAACTTGCCGTTGGGTTGGGAAAAGATGGAGCCAGCTCGGGGGTGGATTTACGCACTATTCATTGCAATTGATGCCAACTTCCGCTTGAAGCAGAAGATGATATCGTCGGATCTCACAGATCCAAGTCTCAATTGTGGGTGGGCATACTTTGTCGAAGAGCGTTTATACAAAAGGTACCTGGGGGATCTCGCCCACGTGTCTCAAGAAGTCAGTAGGCTGTGGAGGTCCTGGAACATCATTGCTGATACACCCAACAGAGAAGCACGTGTGTCGGTCACAATGCTGTTAATATGGCCAATTCGAAGTCGTCACAGGGGCTTGCAGCGACTGGGGTCGGGACTGTAGACTGTGCCCGACACGATATGAAGTTACCAAATGGTGTGGGAGACCTTCAGAAGGGTGAAAGGTGAGTGTCTATTCTTGGATCGCGGGTATTGCATGCTCATTGGTCAGGTACATCAATATGGATTACCTAGTCTTCTCGGCCATCGCGCATTTTGCGCTGGTCATGTTCAATTTCTCCTATGATATCACATGTCAGTGGCACAAGAAACTGTGGAGCCGCATGTCTGCAATGCCGGAACATATACAGCTGAACTACGATCGCAAGACCATCCATTTTTTTGTGCCGAAGTTCCATCTGAAGGCTCATGTACAAAGCTGTCAAACCGCTTTCTCATTCAATTTCACTCGCTGGGTGGGTCAGACTGATGGGGAAGCACCTGAATGCGGTTGGGCCAACTTCAACTGTGTCGCATCAAGCACGAAAGAGATGGGACCTGGTTCACGCCGTGACCATCTTGATGACCACTTTGGTGATTCTAATTGGAAGAAGCGAACGGGGTTTGGTATGTCATGCGCTTCAAGACCGCGCGTACACCTGACTTTGAATATTCTGACAGGAAAAACTATGTTACGCAAATTGACCAAAGCTCTGCAGAATGCACAGGTTCATCGTCGGGAACTTAACGAGCTCGAGAGTACCATCGAGCCAATGCAGCTACAGAAATGGGTTGTTGAAGTGCAAGAATGGGAGGAGGACAACACGAAATCCAATCCATTTGAGAGTCGAATCACGTGTCAGTCTTCATAACCCTGATGAGCACGCTGCCTTTCAAACTGACTTCTTCCATGATGTATTACAATCCAGCCATGACACAGTCTGCTGTCAGGCTGCGTCTCACAGAGGAGGAAGCACGGGACCTCCAAGATCAAGTTGACATGTCGGTGCATGCTGATGTTTCACCATTGGTCCTGATTTCAGCCAGGATGGATATTCAAGAGCTACAGTAAGTATCATCAACGCCTGTGGACTCGGATGCACATATAGTCATAAGGCGTCGGCTGGCCACTGATAGCGCTGGCCTGGGGATCCATGCTACCGATCTCCAGAAATCGGGCATTACCGCACGCTGCAATGCTCTCCAAAGAAGGTTGGACGCATGGACGCAAGCTCAATTACTATACATGCCTTTTGTTGCAGCACTGCGTGCTACGGGGAACTCCACTGAGGAGGCCGACGCTGGAACCAACAGACCCGAAAATGTCAAACTCTGGCTGCCATCGGAACTGAGTCCCGGAACTCCTTGCAATGAACGGTTACAGTTAATCGAATGGGAGTTACGCTATGCGCAAGCTAACGACGCCCTCAACAAGGTTCGGCGTGGCATTCAGTTGCACGCGCATCTCACCATCTTTAAAAGGAGCAATATCCAGGGTCAGCACGCTAACACATGCGCGTGTAGTGCTCTTGATCACGCAGAAAATAAAAAACAGCAGAGCAAAGCCAAGTACTCTGCCGCTCGGCAAGCTCTGCTTGCGCTAGATCCTTCGCTCAACAAGGTGGGATGGGAGGATCAGCTTCGTCTGTTGTGCGACAGCGACTTGAGACATATGGCGGATATGCTGGATGGTCAAACGGAGGGGACCTGAGATTTGTCGTGGATTTGGAAGGTACCGGGTGTTTTGGGCAAGAGCGATGATGATCTTCGGGATTGTGAGTCTGTGTTATCCTGCATGTGGTAATTGCCTGAGCTGTGTATAGGTTTGCGGATTGAATGGTGCAAAGCGCGAGCAAGGGGAGCTCGTTGAGCAGAGGAAGTGGTCCTGCTCAGGGAGGAAATGTGGAGAATTTTAGTGTTTTTAGAGTGGGAGGGGGACGTGTGGATGCAGCGTGCGTCCACTTGGATGTTCGAAAAAGATGCTGACCACGAAGGTTCATCTGCTTATGCTAAACGACAAGCGGCTCTCCGACGTGCCATGGCTGCTTCATTCAAGTCCACATGGAAGAGTATTCCTACGTTGTTGGCTGAGGATTCTGATCTCAGCACCGAACGAGAAGAGGGAGAATTTGTAGGGCAGGAGTGATGCAGAGTGTGATGAGCCTATAACCCAAGTGTGGGTGATGTATCAGAGATTGTCGAGGGGGTGCGGATCAGGGATCGTACGTACCGTGATGTATCACTGGGATGGGCCTGTTAAGCCGAGCATGGGTGATATTATTAGCGGGGCTGGTCATGATACCTAGTGAGTGATATATCAGAGATTGTCGAGGGGGTGTGGATCAGGGATCGTACGTACCGTGATATATCACTGGGATGGGCCTGTTGACCCGAGCGCGGGTGATGTATCAGCCCAATTCTGCGAGGTAAGTCTACCGGCCTATTGTGTGATGTATCAGTCGGCGGTTCGTCGAGGGGGGTCATATCGTGTAATATATCATCGGGATAGGCCTGTCAACCCGAGCCCGGGTGATGCATCAGCCTAATTATGCGAGGTAAGTTGCTGGCTGGCTTACCTTCGTGTGATACATCACACAAAGCCCGTGCCGCGAACACGAGTGATAGATCATTACAATGTGAGTGAGCACTACTAAGCGAGTGATGTATCAGTCAGCGGTCCGTCGAGGGGGCTCATACCGCGTGATATATCATGGAGATGGGCCTGTCAACCAGAGCCCGGGTGATGTATCAGCCTAATTGTGCGAGGTACATTGCTGGCTAGCTTACCTTCGTGTGATACATCACACAAAGCCCAGTGGTAGTGACGCAAACACGAGTGATAGATCAGTACAATGCGAGTGAGCACTACTACTAGTAAGTGAGTGATGTATTAGTCGGCGGTCCGTCGAGGGGGCTCGTATCGCGTGATATATCATCTGGATGGGCCTGTTAACCAGAGCCCAGGTGATGTATCAGCCTAATTGTGCGAGGTACGTTGCTGGCTAGCTTACCTTCGTGTGATACATCACACAAAGCCCAGTGGTAGTGCCGCGAACACGAGTGATGTATCAGTCAGTAAAGGACGCATGCATACAAGCTGGCTTACCATGATATATCACAGGGCCATATGGGCCTGTTGAGCTGCGAGCGTGGGTGATGTATCAGCACATTGCTGCGGTGGATCGATGATCGATGATGTATCACACGCGCGGTGATAGCTTCCCATGGGCAAGGAGCGAATGATAGGTCAGTACATTGCGAGTGAGCAGAGTGATATATCACTCGTACATCGATGCGGGGCAGTAGGAGAATGGTAGGAGGTGATATATCACTCATACATCAATGCGGGACAGTAGGGGAATGGTAGGAGGCAGAGTGATGCATTCGTAATACATCAGTTCGCGTGCGGTGATAGCTTCCCACGGGCAAGGAGCGAATGATAGATCAGTACATTGCGAGTGAGCAGAGTGATATATCACTCGTACATCAATGCGGGACAGTAGGGGAATGGTAGGAGGCAGAGTGATGCATCAGTAATAAATCACTCATGGGGAACCGGAGGCTACTACTAGTGATGTACCACATTCTTGTGCTAGTTACCGTGCTATTCATACATCATTATCGCTGCATCGACTCCCATAGCTTCAATGTGGGCTTTATATAATGGCCAATGACGAACTTCAGCTGGAAGCTGATGTGAAAGGAAAGAATCTTAAAACACCCACCACAGTCAACAAGGCTTCAGGGAAGGTCAGCACAAACGCCTATGTGTTCTCGGACCAGAACTGGGGCGAAGTTGCACAAAAGCTGACAGCTGCAGCTGGTCGGCACACAGAGAATGAACTTTGTAACGTTATGAAGACCATTTTCCAGTTTTCTCTCAAAGATGGCAGTAATGTAGATACTGACAAGTCCGAAGACGAATACGCTCTTATCTGTAAGTCTTCATATGATCTATACATATTTTACTAACACATCATCGGTATGCAGAATTGCTAGCATGTCGCAGTGCCATGTTTGTTGCCCGTTGCCTCCTTCCCATCACTCTTTTTTTCGCTATCATCTGTGTCTGGCATTTCGCTGGTTTCTGATTTATCCATTTGCGGTTCATGCCTGCTGGTTTTACTGACCCGCTTATTTGCTTGCCATTTTCGCCTCCTTGTTCATATGATACTTGAACAAATACCATTTGCTTACATGCTTGAAATAGAGTGTTTCATCCACTACAGTGCTGCATGGTCAAGTGTTTAAGTGTGCGATAAGCAGAGAATAAGTAAAATCTCAGAAAAGGGATCTACTTATACAACTTAATTTTACTTGGCCGATTCGACGCGCAAAGTGGGAATAAGTGTTAGTTAAGCGATGTGAAGATTTCCTGATGTGTTCATCTCAAGATTCTCAACCAAATATGAAGATAAACATTGAATATGTACGCAGGGTTCAAACGTAGTAATCTGGGAGGATGGGGGGAAGTCGGTTTGTTCCTCGAACTCGTTGAACGAACGCAGTAAGTACTTAGAGGATTAATGGTCAGCATCTCAGGATTCCCAACATTTTGGCTATCGCTTACACCATACAATCGGGTCATACATGTAATCTACGCTGTATGATACATGTCCTTAAGCCGCTTGCTTACATACTCTCCAGCAGTAACAGAGCTATATTTCGCCGGCCTTTCTGCAGATACACAACTTGATATGGGCTGCAAAGACGTACACATTGTCCATTTAATGCGATTTTTCGTTTCGTTGGAAAAACTACATACCTCGATATTCACGTGGTAATCTGTACCAAAAAACAAAGGGATGGAATACCGCTCCTTGCCGCTCTTATTCATGGCTCGGTGAACGGTGGACTTGAAGACATCATCTGCCGGACAAAGGGGTTGAATATCCTGACAGGAAAAAAGGGCAGCACTCACTTGTCCACATTGCAAGTTGATCACCAATGCTAAGATGGATGTTGTGAACGCTTAGACACGTTCCGAAAGGTATAGCTCACTTGATGACCAATGTATCTTTGATAGCAGGTGCATCGATCCACCGTTTCTGCGAGTTCATGACTTGAAGTGCTTGGATTTCGGGTTGCTGCCAGAGAATGGTGAAACACTATGAAGGAAAATATCGAGTCAATTTCTTTTACAGTGATTCAGCACTCCATTGATGCTCTGACCTCGAAGCTACGGAAGAAATGAATAAGAGTACAAAAGAGGTGAGAAATAAGCACTCGGTGTGGGCCCCGATACCGGGGGTATCGTCGTCAATCTCGGGATGTCCGTCCTGTAACGGATAATGCAGCGCTTTCATAATTGCTGCGGGATTCCGCGTCTGGAAACATTTGATGAGCTTTCTCGAAAAGCACGAATAGTTGCACGGGGCTAAGCTTACCTTGTCATCGAAATACGTCTCAGGCAGTTCGAGAGCCAGGGCAAAAAGCGGGAATAAAGCCTTACCAACGTTCACCGCTGCGTGACTGGAAAGAAGCTTGAAAAACACAAACCTCGTTACTTGTAGGTTAGTCAGACGCACTAGTATCCAAGGAAGGCTTCTCTGAATCCTGGATAGTCGTCCGAGGGCCAGACATTGGCGCCTGCCATCGCACCATCGTTTACCCTCTTCTCATCGTGCGCTTTCGCTTTAATTTCTTCCCATCCGATTTCAAAGCCTTCGTGAAAGTCGCCTTTATCGTTATTAGCTGAATCAATGTTTGAGTCGAAGGGTGGATTGTATCCTTTGAAATTAGCGACAGTCTTGTGGTATAACTTCGTAATGAACCGACTCAGAACCAGTGGCGAACTGCACGAGCGATGGTATGATATGAGTCGTACCTTCATTTTTGTCGCCCTCGGAAGACTGAAATACGTCTGCATCGCGGCCAGAACGCTATCCAAACACGACTGGGGAATGCCATGGTTTTGTACTAGGGAATGTACGATGAGGCGGGCTTGTCAGCATTTGATGACAAGTTGACAACAAGCGCGCACTGTAGAAAAATCCAACTCGCACACACGCATCTCTGATCTCGCATGCTGTAGCCAACCTTCCTTCTGGCGTACCACACTTGCTCAGATCTCTACGATCGAGTCGGTCAAAAGGCGCGTTTACCTGACTCATGATCATCAAACTCACATGATCGGGATGCTCGTGAATGCGCCATCGACGCTAGCTGCGGTCTGTGCCAAAGACATGATGCGTTGCACGAGGAGCGGAAGTTTCCGCCCAGACGAAGTGGAGTAACGTATCTGATATAGATAATTATGTGATAATTGGTCGACACTGCCGTGGTTACTACTATGTACAGGAACTGCCAGCATTTCACCATGCGCTCATCTCCCCAATCCGTACTAGGTATTCCCCAGGGCGCCGTGGTGGTGTTGCTTTATTTTGCCACCGCAAGACTCGTCCGATACAATTTTGTTCTTATGGCAAGATTTCCCTGAATGACCGGAACGATGGTGATTCGTGATGCTTGTCATAAGCGGATCAACTCTCTCCAAATTCGAGATCTTATCCACACGATTACCCGTTCACCGTCGAGCGCATTGTGAAACGAGCGCCATAGCCCATTTCCCAGGACATTTCCTTCAAACAATTTGGCCTCCTGATGATTTCCACAGGATGGAGAGCCTCCAAATGTCCACTACCACCATGACCAGTGCTGCCTCTTCACAAGTTGCACAAACTTTCAAGGTATGTACCAAATCGACGCAGCAAACAATGCGAGAGTTAACATTGACGATGTCTAATAATAGTATAGCAGAGGTGCGGTTCCGCCTTTTCATTCTTCAGGAGTATTTTGATCCACGGGAGATGATGACTAGTGTCTTCGTGTGCGTTATGGGTGTGTGGTATTGGTATTTTTCGTCGTCTTGGCACGGAATAAACGCGACCGCTCGATAGGTATCGGATTATTTCTTGACTTTCAAAGACGAGGTATCCGTGGTTGGCAACTAGCTCCTTGGTCAGGCTCATAACAACGTGTTCATCTCAACTTGCTGCAATTCTAGCTGTCCAAGGAAAAATACAGATGGAGACCTGCCCAGATCGTCTTTATTATCGGGCGTTACCTCCCGGCCGTTGGGTGTGCCCTGACTATCTACGGTGAGAGCGACAAGTACTGCCGAGTGCTTGATATCCTCTAAATGTGAGCAGCCTCCATACTGCATGCTATGGAGGAATACAAGGTGGGCTCCATGACCGAGTACGGTTATCTCCAAGACAGCTGATAGGCTGTCAGTGCATGAAATTGTTCGGGTTCACAGAAGGTGAGCTACCAGAGCGTGCCGCTCTTTTTCAATCGTAAGCTCATCATTGGTAGTGGACTTTATCATCACCATGCTAGCCACGGAAGGTCGATATTCTTTCCTTCAGATATTCGCATCAACTGTCCAAAGGACTCCTCTGTATCCGCACGATGGCGCTATGGCATGGTTGTCGGCCCGTGCGAATATTCTTGGTAACCGCATTCTTCGTGAGTGGTCTGGTTAACTAAGTTGTCTGAGTTCCTCGCTGAGTCGTACCCTGGCTAGGCGCTGGTAGTCTACGTCGTCATCATCTTCGGAATCTCCGTAGCTGGCGTGGGAGTCTGCGTGTTTGCACACTTTGACAGGAGTTAACTACTGACGATGTTCACCCTCTAACCCTTTCCTTCCTCAGCGGCTAATCCGAATTTATACACTGTGGTGATTCTCTGTCTGTCACTGGACCAGGGCTACGACATCTTGGGCGTCGGTGGTGTCGCTCTCTTCGAATTTGGTAGGCTTTTCTTTTTTCTCCCTCCAAGCCGATCACCAAACGATCTGCGCCACGATGATTTATTGACTGTCTACACTCCCAGTGGTGTGTACCGCGACGGCGTGCCGCGCGTTCCAGCTTTCGTCAAGCTACAATGCATCCAGGGTTTTCACGTCGTTGTGGGAAGGCAACTTGATGTCTACGTTTGCGCTCTTGTGTACGTCGTAGTATATCCCCGCCTCTCCGGTTTTTCGCTTGTGGATCACGCCTTTCCAGTGCAGGAACCTTGATGGTGAGCTTCTTCCCATTGCTAGAACCAGCTGTGTGCTTCATGGACCTTGCTGTAGCACGTTTTTAAAAAATTCATTCGTTGGTTGGAACTAGCCCCAGCTTCCGCTGGTACGCTATGTCCAGGCCAATTTCCTTTTTTGTCTGACCGCCGCGCCTCAAAAATTTCTTGCATAATCTCATTAGTTACGCACACCGGTGTAAAGGCAAGGCCTTGAAAAATGGTTTGGTCACGGCTACAGTCTTGGCGCTACTAGTTCCCGACAGTGAATTGGCAATCGTGTGGTATATAGGGTGTCAAATCAGGATTATAGAATTGATCAGCAGAAATCACCATAACTGAGAGTCCTGATTAGGCAGATCCGAGTCCGCAGTGTTGTTGATTGTTGAGATAGGACCTCAAAAGAATTGTCGTGTCGAACATTGAGACGATGGCAAATATTCCCAGTCACGTTGACGAGCTTCCACTTTCACGTGTGTCCGTAGATATAAATAAATGCAACAATTGGGCTCTGTCCGAGCCTCAGCCTCACTGCCTCAGACTCCGAGGCCACTAACCAATCGACACGTAAGGAATGAAAGCTCGCAGGTCCCCCAAAAAAACCCAGACCAAAAGCGACGCAGAAAGTAAAGTGATGACGAAGACGGAGATCTGAGTAGAAATTGAAAGGACAAAATTTTGTCTGCTGAGGGTATCTAAGAATGGAGATGCCGGGCCACGCCGAGATGCCGCGTGGCTGCCGCATCGGGTGTCTGGATGGGATAAGACCCCTAAATTAGGAAGTGTAGCTCATGCCCCTGGCAAACGGTGGATGTGAGATGACCGCGACGTTCTCGATGGCGACGCTCCCATTTCCCATTGAAACGTAGGACGTGTTAGCGCGTCGAAAATGCGGGGGAGGTGGTGGAGCTGTAGAGCGCCATTTGCTTTCCCAGACGCGGAGCGCCGCCACAAACCCGGGGTTGGGATTGATACAGGGTCTATGACGTTTGACGAGTGCATGGGCCTGATCGTATGACATCCCGAGATTATGGATGAGGTAAGCAATGACGATGGCAGGTGATCGGGAGATACCCTATCGAGCCACCGCTCAGTACTTGTGTGTTTATCGGCGTCTCTCGGAACGCACCTGCTGACAATGAACGAGAACATTCCCGCCACTAGCCAGCGCGCTGGCGATGTATTGGCACGCTCCTTCGAGATGAGGCTTTAGATCAGCGGTGGGCTTGTCGTGAATATCTATCCTGAGACATCGAAAGCCATCTCTCTCTGATATCGGGACCCATGGTGCGTCGAGGACCTGGACAACGTGTGTGATATGGTGAATTTTGAGCAGCTCGCGGTCCATGGTTGCGGACATGGATCCAAGAAAAAGGGATCCAGATGGTATGTTCGACAATGTTTGGTTGACGGAGTGGATGGTCGGGGACGTTGAATTGGGATAATGGGTAGGTAGGATTTTGTGCATCGGAGTGCACATGGCCTCCATGACCTCCTGTGCCATGCCCTCGAAACGGATCATCTTCAAGGACGGTGTAGATGGTGTCAAGTCGATATCGGATTGGCCGAGATTTTATAGCACAATGATCATCTGGTGGATCAAAGTTAAATGAGAAGACGGGAAGATGCACTCGGGGACAAGAGATGCGCGTGATGTTAGGAGAAACATCGAGGGGATCTGAGGTGCCCGCTCAAATAGTCGATCATGGTGTGGTGTGGAGTGCTCCGTTGCCTATTTCGGAAGATGGACCTGGATTGTTGGGCTGTGTCACCTGCTGTGTCAATGACGCTCTAGACTTGAGCTTGGATTGACTGCTATCTAGCTATTTTCCCCTGAAAATAATAACCATAACCCCCCTTCCACGCGGCCTCGACTTTTGGGCCCCCCCGTTTATGTCATTCCATTGGCTAACCGCGTGTTTTTTGCGACCGCACGCCTTGGCACCGTTCGAACATTTTTTCGCCCTTTCAGGCCAAATGGCATGAGGTCCCGTCAACGGTTCCGTATGGTGGCGTCACTATCACCAAGGTACGTCCAAGCGCTATCGCAAACCCTGAGCACCAAGCCAAACATAGTACCGACATGAACGGGCATTGACACGTACCTACGCACGCGGCACTAGAGATCACTTGAATGCCACCCATCGTCCCAGCGACCGACAACTATTTCTACGCTGATCCGAGTCGTGCTGGGGTCACGCATGCACCCTCGATCTGTACCGGATACCGCGATCTTGGCGGCCTGCGCGCCATCGTGAAGTTCCCATCCCTTGAATGCAACTTTTTTTTTTGGTGTCCTTGAAGCCTCGTTGACCGCCTCGTGCCCGGACCGAATTCGTTCGAATTTGCGTTCAACTACGCCCTCTCTCCCGTCAACAAAGGTCATTATACTTTCCTGGTATCGAAGCTCTCAAGGGACACGTGGTCATTTGGAAATGTGCACCTCTGCACAAGACAGGTTGCCTATACAGTAAATTATCAACCACGGTGCCAATGACGGTTCGCATAGGTATTTGTAGAAACCTATATAGATTTTTACACAAGACCAAAATGTTGTTCTCGACACAAACCATTTCATCCAGCCCCCGACCACGGAAATGAATGTTAAAATGTCGATACCAGGGCAAATGATGATGCGGAGGACGACTCTTTCCGCTTGTGTTCCTGTATATGCAGATCAAGGGAGGAAAGAAGGTTCAAGGTTCAACTTGGCAAGTGATTTTTCCTCCGGAAATCGCGGACAAGGCCCCGTCAGCTAATAGTAATTGGGAGCCATTTTCAGTCCACCCTTGAAAGGTTCTCGGCGGCATCCCCAGTAATGAATCTGGACGCTGACACATCCCATCACCCGGGACTCCGGTTCTGACCCCCAACAAAGTCCAAGAGACGCTTCACTTGAATATGAATCGCCACGACTCGCGATGCCAATACTCTTCCGTCACAGTTTGCCCCATATGGGCCGAATCAGCTCTTCATTTCCGAGCGTTGCGAGACCTGGAAAGTTTACTCTCCCTAATGTTCAGAGTGTTGATGGCCCCTGACGCAGGGCGCAAATCGCTTCATCGAAGGCAAATTCACTGTCAGCGCATCTCAGCCCGATGCAGTTCCAATATACAGTATTAATGTGTACCTTTCGGCGCACAAAGCGCTGCAAAGCACTTCAAGCTTCATCAATCGAGCTCGGCAAGCCCTAGGACGATCAAGGCACCAATGCGAGGCCAACCCCTGGCTTGGCCACCTGACTTTTTCTCGTGCCATTGACATCTTTAATAATATTCCATCATGCGAGCCCCACGCAGTGTTACCCCGTGGTACGTCATGAGGCACTGATCATTATCAAAGGAACGGAAAGCATACCCATATGTACCTCTTTCCAGGGAACCACAAATCGAAAATCGGGTCACGTACGGGGCGCACGCGTACCGGGACAAAATTGAAAACTGACACCACGCATCTCCAAATTGTGCAATGAAAGTTCATAATGCATATTAGCCTTTGCTACATGTTTGGCACCGATGACTACGTTTTGGTAATATGCATTATGAGAACTTTTACCGAGTAACTCGTACAATGATGCGGCACAGGACTGAAGACGTGCCATCCCCATCCCATATACAAAAGCAGTGCCTAGCCCTGGATCTCTGGGAGCGTGATCTGAGTGCAGTGAACGTGGGCACCTGTCAGGTGATATGCCAGCCGCAGCCCCCGAGACTCTTCGGCAGGAACTCAGTTGCGAGAGCTAACAATTTGCAAACACTTTTTTTACTCGTCGCTCCCGGCTTGAAGTTCCTCCTGGGAGTCCGGTGACCTATGTCATTGACGTCCACAACCGGAACTCAGCAACTTGCATTCCAAAGCTGTGCAAGGGAGGTATAGCATCACGGGCGGGCGTACGCCGCGTACATGTGCGAATTCGTCAGCGTCGCCAGCAAAGGAGCAAACGTGGTCGGACCTTCAATCTGTGTCGGTCGTGATGCGGTGGATATGATATGTATTTGAATTTGAACGTTTAAACCTCGATGCAAGACACTGCTTGTCATCGCTCCGGATGTGATTCTCAGCGACAACGCTGGCTTGTCCGTTTTGTCGGGCAATGTTATGTACATATACCTACAATGTTGAAACACGAAGCTGGTGGCTATAATCGATGTTGACGAATGCAGCAGGCTAAGTCGGGAGTCAGCCACGCACAAACTTCGACACGCCTAGCCCAACGCGGTTCAGCAAGCTCGAGTTTCGGATTCTAATCCGCCTTGTGTCTGATTCGATGGTCCTGTAACCCATTTACATTCCTTGACGGGCTATGATCCAAAACGTGCAAACATTAATATTCACGTGTCCGGGATGAATTGGTTGCTGCGGAATACTTCCACGCCACGATAGCAACCGGCAAACAACTCAAACAGTACCACACAGCCTCAAACCGCGACTCACATCGAGGTTATTGACGCAGCAGACGATAACGAGTGAAAAAGGACAAAATTCACAACCATGAAATAAAGAGGTCAGATCATGAAGATTGCAGAACACTAGTCGTGAAGGGTATGAACTCTGGACAAGGAAAATAGAGGGGACAGGCAGCGAGAGGCAGGCGAAACGACATCGGCGTTTAGGATAAAATGAAGGGTCGTCCTAGTGAGTAGTTTACAAGACCACGCAGTGGTGTTTCTTGTTGTTCTTGGGCCGACTGAGAAGCGCAGCCCGAGTAGCGTACTGGAAGACCTCGCGGACACCCTCTCCCGTTCGTGCTGAGCACTCGAGGTAGTGCTTCGCCCCAATCTTGTTGGCCACAGCCATACCCTGTAACATATCATCAGGTAAACAAATGAGACTGAATTATATGTATGAAAACTCACCTCCTCGGGGGTGACAGGACGCTGGCTTGTCTTCCTGAGCTCCTCGATTACCCTAGGATCACGTCGAAGGTCCTTCTTGCAACCAACAAGGATGATAGGCAGACCAGCGCAGAAGTGCATGACCTCGGAGATCCACTGCAATAGGAGGTACTTTTAGGAGGCATGAAAAGGGGGTTTAGGAGATGCAAGACCTTTTCCTGTACGTTGTCCAACGAGTCTGGAGAGTCAACGGCAAAACAGATTAGAATGACATGAGAGTCGGGGTAGCTGAGAGGGCGAAGCCGGTCATAGTCTTCTTGCCCTGCAGTATCCCATAGCGCCAACTCAACGTGCTTGCCGTCAACTTCAACATCCGCCACGTAATTCTCGAAGACGGTGGGAACGTAGACCTAAAAAGACGATGAAAAGGGTCAGAATGCAATGAAGAGAAGGGAGGAACAAGGAAATACCTCAGGGAACGTTCCTTTAGAGAAAACTATCAACAAGCAAGTCTAGTACGGAATCAGAACGAATGTTGCGACGGATGAAGCAAGAGACAAACCTTTCCACAAGCACCATCACCGACGATGACAAGCTTCCTCCTGATTTCAGACATTATATGAACGTAGAAAGTAGGACGTTGTTCGTATAGCGGGCGCTGTTGGAGGTGATGGTGTTGAGCGAGACAAGAAGTCGCACGACGATACCAGGCGGTCTTTTAATCGCTCTTTCAATCCATCACGCATCGGGCACCTGTGCCACACCTGTGCCGCCCATGCCGTACAGCCTACGCCTCCGAACAGCAGGCTCTGACATTCTCCTAGCGAATTACATGCGAATAGTATTTACGCCCCCAAGCCTCCACAGCTTTCATACTCACCCTGGGGCCCGTAGCTACCCATTTTGCATATCTGGATCTCGTCCACATGCCATGTTCCGAAATTCACTTTCACAGGGTGGCGCAAGTCAGGCTCTGCTCGTGGATCCGAGAGGAAAGCCTGTGCAGCAGGCGACCCAAGCAGAGACCTGTACGAGAATGGCTGTCGCGGTCCCCTTGGTCGGCGATAGGTTGTATTGAGGATCGTGCAGTGTAGCTGATGGAAAGCGCTTCTCATCCGTAGCAAGAAAGAAGTAGCACATGAAACGAACCTTGAGGGGGCGATGGTCTGTGATGAAACCTGCTTCTCTAAATGTCTTGTTCACCATCTCTAGTAAATGCATCAACGAAACAAAAGAAATTCCGGCAACACTATCATTCACCGCCGACTTCCCGTAGCCGTTGTGCGTCTTCATTCTCAAGCGAGGGTCCAAACCAAAGGACATGTGCCTTGTCTGGATCCCCGCCATCTGGCGGCATGATGTTCATCATTTCAAGAGGGACTTTAAGACGAGCGCCGCATAGGAGCTCTGAGACTTGTGGCCGGAGTGAGGACAGAAGTGAAAGCGCTTCCGAGAGGGTCTTGCTTGAATTGATTGCTTGACTTCCAAAAGCGTTGCTAGAGTCTTCGAGTGACATCACTCCCAGCGTGAGATGTAGCCGACGCGGAGGAATCACGATCGTCCGATCGAGACCGGGAACCATTGCCGGCGTTTCTAACAGTCCGCTCGTAAATGAAGATACGGATTTTTGAAGTGATACATGATGACCCTAAAGGTGGTCAGCGGGTTTCAGTGACGATGACTCAGCGGCAAGGACGAAACGTACAATCGGAAGCGATAGGACTTTCAAGGAGGTTCTAATCAGCGAGAGAGCTAGCAGAGAGAGGTGATACTCACAGTGGGTGAGTGGAGGCTTGGCTGTATTGCCCCTACCGTTGTTATTGGAATGACGAGTTCTGAACTGTCCCCTGGCCATAGAGGATCCGAGTCGATTCGTCCGTCACGGAAGCGTGCACTTGATCGGACGTCTGAGATGCCCTAAGAATGGCCTTTGGAAGCTGTAGATGTAGGTAATCTCACGACCACACAGCTTGGAACTGCTTGTCTTGGCCGCTTCGGATCAAAGTGGCTCTCATGGATATATGTAGATGCTGGCTCGATCAAATGAACCAGCAGTGAAAACGTTGCCGTCCAGACCCGAAATCAATGGGCGGGACGACCAGACGTGTTTCTCGGTAAGCTCGAAGGACTCAGAGCTGATCATCGCGGCTACTCACAGAGTTCGAGCACAGCGTTTTAGTGAAATAATGTCAACCAAAGTGACAAAGTAAATGACACATGACACGGCATCGTCCCTTGCACTGAGAACTTCGAGTGTCGCACCCTTTTCAGCTGTCGCTTGACTCTTTCTTTCCGCTTCTCCAAGCCCTCGTACGTAGTACACTCTTTCACAAGCTGTCCCGCCGTTCCTTGCCTTTTTCTGGACCGGTTTCCTACCCGCTGACCTTGTCAATGAGCCCGGTTGATAACGTTGCCTGAAGCTCGCACACGGTGCATACTACACCGTTCAGCGTTCACACACTTCACCTGTATCGGATCCCCTGGATCCGGCCCTAGACTCCGTTGCAACCGTCACCAATTCCTGCCAAGAGTCCTCCCCATTTGCCCCTTCCTGTTTATAACGCTCGAGCTTCAGATGACGATTCTTCTTGACCCACGTTCCAGGAGGAGGAAAAATAAGGAACGAGCATCATCAGCCGAAGATAATGGTGGAGGTTCTGGAATCTTGCTCAGCATGGACATGGTTTCGACGAGTTACTATGCCGTGTACGTCCAAGTTTAACATCTTTCGTGACATGGACCATTCGTTATTTTTCCAAATCATCATATCATGTTTGAGACTCATCGATGGTTATATGTCTTATTCTCGCTTCTCCTCTTTTGGAGCAAACACGTGATGCTTACTCTGCCCATCGATTCGCAGAACGTACACTGTCCCAGTACAAGTGGGATCTTCTCAACAGAACCTCTCCTTGCAGGTTGATACGGGCTCTTCTGATCTTGTGAGACATATCTTCCTCTGTTCTCTTAGTCTTCCTGAACCCGGTCTCCCAGTGGATCGCATCCAAATCATGCTCATCAGCCTCATGCTCAGCGACGGGTGGGCGTCTGTATGATCCAAGTTCCTCACAATCAACAGGCGCCACCTTCACAATGCAATACCTTGCCGGTACTATCGAGGGCCCCATTGTATGGGACCAAGTACAGATTGGAGGCTACATCATTCCAGATCAAGCACTAGGTCAGCCAGTTCACTTTGTTTCCTCCAACTCTTCAACTCATAAGTTAAGCAGCTGCAGCAACGACTGTCAATAACGAACCATTATCATATAACTTTGATGGTATTCTCGGTCTCGCCCTCCCCTTGAATTCTTTGATTCAGCAAGCCATACCCGCGGGCACGGGTAACGCTCCGGATGGAGCGGCCATATCCTCCAATCTCTTCTCCCTCACGCCGGCTGCCGATGCGCCTTCTCAACCTTTCTTCTCGCTTACCCTTGGTCGTCCAGGATCCAGCCAAATGCCGTCCCTTCTCGGCATCGGCCGCCACCCTCCTGAAATCGTCCCTGATCCTTCGCACATTCGTTATTCATCCCTTGTCAGCGAGAACGTCGGTACGCTCTTCTGGAAGACTACAGTTCGCGCGATTACAGTCTATGTCAATGGTCAAGCGTATCCCGTCGCGCTACAGTCACTATCCGGCGCACCCAGACCAACCGCCCTCCTGGATTCAGGTTCACCCATGATAATTACAACACCTGCGCTGGCCAATGGAATTTACGGAGCATTGGGTATCGACCCTGCCTCTGACGGAAATTGTGTGACAATTTTGTTTTATGACTTGACAAGTTATTCACACCACCACTCGCAGATTACGTCCCATGTGCAACCCCACTCAACATGACTATCACCCTGGATGGTCAAAACGAACTTCCGCTGCATCCTCTCGACCTCACTACGGAGCCTGCCGATCAGTCAAGCTCGCAGTATTGCACGGGTCTCATACAGACTGATCCTTCGCAACTCACGGCGACCTCCGACATAGGTGATATGATCCTCGGAGTTCCCTTCATGCGGAATGTCTATACCGTCATGGCATACGAACAGCCCGACGCAACTGGGAATTTCAACAGCTCCGTCCTGTCTGGAACGCATCCAACCCTCGGCTTACTCGGTCTGACGAATGCCACTCAAGCCATAGAGGAATTTGACCAAGTTCGCGTGTTGAAACAGCCCTTGGGCAGCGGACCTGCTCAGCAAACCGTAAGTTCTCAGGGTGGTGGACCACAGCTTTCGATCGGCGTCAAAATCCTGATCGGACTGGCTGGCTTCTTCGCGCTATGTTTAACGCTTTTCGCATTGCGATACTTTTTTACGCGGAGACGATGGCGGGGTCCGTTTCCTGTCGGACGAGTAAAAGAAGGATCGGATCAAATATTGGGGTACGGAGCGTACCGAAGCGCGAGAAGCAGCTCGCGGTCGAGCATCGAGGACGATTTCGGTCCCGAATTCTTCGTGCGGAAATTCAAGTTGAGCGACTCTCCGACCGCGCTGGAAATATGTGACCCTTGGAACCCCTATGCCGGTACCGGGCGCGACACCATCATCGGCACCGAAGCAGGGGGTGAGGCTGTCTCGCTTCATTCGTCCTATTCCCCGCCGCCCGACCTCGCCGCCGACCCCGACCCCGATCTCGGTTCTCCGCATGCATCGCCCGAGCTCACGTCTGCGTTGTTGATGGCGCACGATAGGAGTGACTCTCAGACGAGCGATGGGGCGGCAGAGTTTGGGATGAGTGTTATGGGGATGGCTGGGATAGGGACGGCAGCACGTGGGAGCGTCATCGATGCAGAACTACAACACGATCGGTTGAGTTACGACAGCGTGAAATCGAGTACGCCGTTACGACGGACCGGGGTTTCTTCCTTGCGATCGTCACACACGCTCGTATCCCCACGCGAGTCTGTCGGTCGCTTGTTGTGATACTGACCGGACGTTGTGGAAAAAAAAAAGGCTGGGATTTTTCCGCTCTCCCCCACTTACTGGTTGCTTATCTCCACTCGTCGAAACGCTCGTTTATGGATTGTTTATAGGGACTCGGGTTGACTCTTTCTTTTTTACGCATGGACTCGTTCGCGCGCACATATCTGATGTACTCATACATACGTGTCACTAACTAGTTGCAATACTACTGACAAGCTCATTTCGCACATCCGCGCTGAAGGGTGCGCGTTGGCAGAGAAATAAAGTATCTCATAGATTCCTGACGCCTTCGGATTCTCCCCTTTCCCATATGTACTCGGTTCGTCATGACTTTTCCAACACGTGCGTATGTTCGACCACCATACGCAATGGGCATGTCACTACCCAATCTTGTACATCTGTACGACCACCTCGCTCGCTGGCACATCTGCGCCCTTCCTGACTGAATAATGAATTTCGATATCGAGTTCCCTCGAATTTTCCTCGCTCTTTTTGCAGTAAAACGTGCCAGAGACGACCGTACCTATTTTTTTTAAAAAAAAGGCGGCAGTCAGCGGTATTAAAAAAAAAATTGAAAGCAAAAAAATGAAACGGAGGCGCCCACCTTCTTCGGCAGCGATCGGGTCCTTGAGCAAGAAGAGAGTTTGCATCCAGTGCGTCGGTTGACTCGTCGGTCCCGTGCTGAAACTAATGACGCGTTTTTCTTCGCGTTCTTTCAAGCCCGGGCCAACGCTAGCCCTGCGCTTGGGCGGTGGTTTACCCGCGATCGGCCATACTTCCGCGAGGGTGACGTCGCCGTCTTTGATCAGCCGTACAGGGACGTCCGGTGAGAGACGTTCGCCGGTGGTAGTGAAAAACGTATCAAAGTAGAGTACGAGCGCGTGGATCTTGGTGCGCATAGGCGAGGTCGAGGTGAGTGAAAACGAGGACGTGAACTCGAGTTGGCGGGCAGTGATAGATCGGAGATGGAGATCCTGTGGAATGGGCTCATGTACGCGAGGGAGGAAGGAAATGGAATCTTACTTTGAGTAGATAGGGTTCGCTGACTACCGATTCCGGGCCGACGACGTCAATGATGGCATCGTTGTAGGTGTCATGCCCCATTTCAGAAAGGTCGAAACCTGATCCGTGGTCGTAGTCTGTTCAATCGCACGACGATGAATGATCGAGGAGAGGACGCACCGTACACGTCGTCCCAGAAACCCACTCTGTCTTTCATTATTTCGCTGCCCTCGCAAAGCGCCAGCATGAGCCTGCATTGACTTGGTGCCATGATACCTCCATTCGGACGCAGGAATCTGTCACGCGCATGCAGAACAGAATTGAGCATCGACTCATAGAGGAGAGCATAACCCATCCATTCGGATATGATGATATCGACGTGATCAATGTCATCGGGTAGGCTGATTTCTTCCACTTTTCCACGTATCACGCTGGGGGTTACCAGCGAGGATAAGGACGACATGATGACGGGAGCTCAAAGCAAACAACATACGTAATAATGTTTTCCAATCCATTTTCTTGGACAATTTTTTCAGCCTTTTCAGCGATGTCGCTCGCTTCGACAGCGTAGACATGTTTCGCGCCGGATTTCGCTGCGAATAGAGAAAGGATACCAGTCCCACACCCGACATCGAGAACGATGGCGTCACGGAACAAGATGGGGTTTGTGAGGATAAATGAGGCGTATGAGGATGTTCGGACTTTATCCAGTATCATCACAGCGTGGATATCTGGAACGTCAGAGTGACCATCAGCCGTTGTGTCTCAACAACCCTCTACAACGAAAACGATGCATACCGTTGTATCCATAGCTCCGGAAGTAATGTGTATCATCGTCCCGGGGAGCCTCGCTGGTAGATGGACCAGGATCATGTATGATCTCAGCGATGCTGGAGATGTCCAGATTGTGAGTGACGAGTTTTCGGTAGTCTGACAAGTCGGTGTGCGCCCGAGATAGCTTCTTTTCAAGAATTTGGATGCGACTGAGGGCACTGGGAAGATCCAAAGGCGGGCTTGAACCGTGTTCGGCGGAAGCCTGAGGCCCGTCGTCATCGTCGTCGTCGGACCAGTCGTCGTCAAAATCAAGCTCTAGATGGGTGAATCATGCAGCATTACTGAGAGTTGTAATATAACTTACGGAGTAGAGGGTCGTCTTCGATGACAGGGATAAGATAGTCGTCGGAAGTGAGGAATGATTCAGCCCCTGTTAGATTGCCAACATCCGTAGGGGTCAACTTCTACGCAAAAAAAAAACGACACGGTCATCTTCAATGCGAACAGGAGCTATAGTTGAACTTACATGTTTTCGGATGAAATTGATCAGTCGTATCCGACGATGAAGGTCTAATTCTGTTGTTACGAGTCAGCTTCAATATCACACGACGAGCACACCAAAGAAAAAACGCACTCCATTGTTTGCTCGTGGCGTCCAGGTCAAATCCATGCGTATATTTATCGTACGTCAAAGTTTCTGCTGCTGTGGTAAATGTTTTGTCCTCGAAGAGCGATCGACAAGCCTGAAGTTGTCCTTGATCGGAAATCCAGTCTTCGAAGTTGTTGTCTTCCTCTGCATAGTCTTCGGAATCTGAGCTTGAAGTCGTTGTACGATCGTCCGCATCGTCTTGGATATGTGGGGGAACAGCGAAGCGAATACTCTGACTCATATTGACGATCTGAAGACCAAGTGATCCGGGACCCAACGAGAGCCTGGTTAGCTAACGGACGCGTGATATGTAATGGCCACAGGTGCGATTACATCGACAAAAGCAGATCGACAAGCACGATAGGTACAAGATGATAATTCAAGCTCAAGGGTGGACTACATGAAATCCTCCTCGATCGCCTTGCCGGTCAGCTTTGAAGCGTCTGGGTCTTCCTCGACATTGAATAGCAGATCATACGACCGTGCAGCCTTTTCTTCTTCCCACTGTTTCCGGAGTTCAGCCTCTTCTTTCTTCTGAAAAAATATAAGTCTTGGAAAACACGCAGAGAAAGAGATGCTCACTCTTTGGGCGGCTACCGCACGGCTCTCTGCATTCTCCTTCTTGAGGCGGTCGATCTTCTCTTGCTCGTGGTCAACTTCTTTTTCAATTTTGGTTTTGTTGAGGCGGTTGACAATGGCGTTTTCTCGCTTTGGAACATGGACTAGCGCAGAAGCTTTGTGACTTGGGAGAGAGGAGACTCGGGGTAAACACACTTCTTTTTACCTAGACCCGATTAAGCGTGCGTGTATTGAACTTCGTGGCAGGCGTACCCGTTTATCGCTATGGAAGGAAACTTGACCGACGGCCATGTCACCTTGTTTCTTGCGTACGAGCTATGTCACTATGGACCATTGATCACTCCGCAGATCATTCGTACCTTGAGGTTGTCGGCAGGCGTGTATATGATTGTCAGATTATCCTTCTTGTTTCCTGCAAGATCGCGGGATAAGGAACGAGAAAATCATGATTCGAGCGCTTACTTGCCCTCGATCGAGTTTGCCTTTACCAACTGAGCGCAGTCGGTCAGTAGGGCCTGTGGTATCGTCTCCCAAGTCATGCCTTCAGACATGCGGAGGTATACGTGAGCAGAAGAAAGGTTGTCGACGTGGAACCACACGTCCTGAGGCCATGCATATTTGATCAGCTCTTCGTCTGATCGGTGCGAGTGAACGTCGGCCTAGTGTACAAGAGCACGCGACACATACTTTCGACCTTGTCCTTTCCCATGTAGATGGTCGCTGGTGGGTTCACCGCTAATACGGAGTCAGGAGACTTTTCGATAGACGTGAAGAAGAGGACCATAATTGATGATGATATTGGTTGAACAACAACCAGTGGGCGCGTGAGAAGACCACCGAGCCCGATCCTCCGCTTCTTGCTAACTACTACCATCCACGTCGCTGTGAATTCTGCCTTCCAAGCCAACGTTGAACCATATCTCCAATTGTGAGCTTCATCTTGTCGCCCTTTCGCTCTACGTTTATCGACGAGTCCAGAATCGGTCCCAGTCGCACATCAAACACGGAAAAAAAAAGAAAACCTCATCCCGATATCATTCAAGCCAAGCATGCAACCTGCGCCAAATCGGTTAGGACTTGGTCTGCGTCCACCTTTGCCATCGTATGGCCAAGGTCCCTCAATATCGGCTCTCGCACAGCAGCAGCAAATGATGCATCAGCCTTTTATGCCCCCTCAGAAACAGACAACTCTGTTTGTGGGCTCGATATCTGGCGGGATCACCGATGGCTTTCTTAACAAGATGCTCGCCGTGAGTACCATCTTGCTTCCGTTCAGTGATGGCGACTCGTAGCACATGCTGAATCGTGTGCGAATTGGATGTTCAGGCATGTGGTCCCGTCAAGTCGTTCAAGCGACTCATTACGCCTGCAAATAAACCACAAGGATTCGGTTTTGCAGAATACGAGGATCCAGATTCTGCAATCAGATGTTTGACGCTCCTCCAGAGCGTCGAGCTGCCGGCGCTCGAGGATGGGTGCGCGAACAAAAAGCTTCTGGTGCGTCCCATCACTATTGTGTTGATCGTTTCAACCCTACGTCGCATATATTTTCCCAGATCAAAGCCGACGAAAAGACGAAATTGTTTCTGGATGCCTACTCTGCACAAAAGATGAAGACAGACGTGAGCCTTGATCTTTCACTGCCGTATCCTTGTCATATTCTTACCACTTGCATGGAAACAGACCGATGACGCCATGGTGCAGCAAGCCAAAGCCAAGGTTAACGAACTTGTCGAAGAGATCAATCGTGCTTCCCAAGACGCAGCTAACAACGGCCTTCTCGACAAAGAGAAATACGTCATACCTCCTCATCTCCACGATCTTCAGGAAGCTGATCTTCCAGAAACCCAACGCGGCCTCGTCATCTCCGAGATCGCACAATTTCGCGAACGTGCCGCGAAGCGTGAACGAGAGAAAGTACGAGAAGTTCGCGAGAGTATACCGAATCTCTTGGCACCGAGTGGACCAAAGGTGAAGGACTGGGGTAAGCCACAGTCGCAGCAGCCATCTCAATCGACGCCTGGAAAGGGTCAACAGACACAGGGGAAAGGGCCACAAAGTTACAGCAAGCCTGTTGGTTTTGTGAAGGCGGAGGATATAGGCGCTGCGACGGGGGCGCTGGATGAAAGGAGTAGGGGCCCAAAGACTGACGAGGAAATGGAAAGGGACCGGAAGGATGCTAGAAGGCGAGACGAGGAGGTTTCATTCAAGGACGTGAGTATTTATTTCGATCAGTTTCATATGCGTGCAGTGATGCTGAACATGTCTACACAAATCTCGCAGAGAGAACGCCGTTACGAGCCTCGCGAACGAGCTCGTGTAGCCGCACTAGAACGGTCGATTGCGCGTCAAAATGCCATCAAGGAAGCCGAGGAACGGGATCGCGTGGAGATGCAAGCTCGGCTCGATGTCTGGGACGACGACGAGAGTGATGAATTGTTCTACGTAGACAGGTGCGTTGAGCGGTCTTCTGAGTCGTTGTATTCTGTTAATGCAATGACAATGCTAGAGCACGCTGGCGACAATCTCGTGTACGCCGAGTTACAGCCGAAGAAGCAGCGGATGCCGAATCGCGCGCTTATGAAGAGCGTGAAGCTGAGAACCTCCGTATTGAATCGGAGAAGTTCCTCGCTCGTCAGATGGAGGACATGCAAGCTCTTGCCGAAGAGCAGCGTAAAGCTGGAATGCTTCTGGATGATGGCGCACCGGTCAAACTCAACATGTCCATTGCACCTGCGCCGGTGAGAGCTGAGGCCGCACCAAAGGACGTCAAGGCCGCCGTATTCGGGCAAGAGGAGGAGGAGGAAGAGGATATCAAGAAACGGAAGGTGCCATTGGTCAAACTCGATTTTAGTGCCGCAGAGGGCGAGAAGGCGAAGGAGCGGTTGCAGACGATCAAGGAGTCTGTCCCCCACGACAAGGAGACCTTGTTCAAAGCGAAGGTCAGGTGGGATGGTCTCAACGATGTATGTTCATGTTTTCATCTTTGTGAGTTTGCTAACTCATTTCGCCAGAGCATGGTTGACCGAAAGTTCGAGCCATTGGTCAAACGCCTCATGGTTAAATATCTAGGTGAATTAGAGGACGACGACCTCATTATGTTCGTCCTAGAGCATCTCAAGGACCATAAAAGTCCTCCGAAGCTCGTAGATGGCCTAGAACCAGTATGAACTTGATATTTGCCGGGTAATAGTTTCACTAATCGGGTCCTTGTCACAGGTTTTGGAAGAGGAAGCTCAAGAATTCGCTATCAGCGTCTGGAGACAAGTCATCTTCGAAAGCATGGCGTATGGCGAGGGCCTGCTCACGGAGCGCATGATGGTCGATTAGGAGTACTAGGAAGGGTTGGACAATTGAACGTATTGGATTCCACGCATCGATACCTTTGCTTTGCTCGTGACAAAGGGGGCAGGTGCGTTGTAGCATTAACATGATGCATGGCTGAGATGTATGAGTTCGGGGTGCGGGTAGCTGTTTGGGTGTTTTCCTTGGTGCACTCCAGTCCAAAGAGAAGACATGAGCATTGGCCATACCATTCGTAAGTACACCCTTACATCTCGTATACAAATGATATTTTCTTGCACGCAAGCCGGAGTTTGTTACGCATTCACGTGAATACACACCGGAACGTTGAGATCACGATGTTGCAATGTTGAGTGATCATACCTTTCACGTACTTTGAGCTTATTGACCTTAGCACATTGATTCTGAGCAACGTGCCAAGACGATGTTCTTCGTCGGGCTCAGCAAGTCAACGAGAGTTTTCTGAAAACTGTCTATGCGCTCCCCAGGGCGGGACATATGACGTAGTTTTGAGCTAGGCACGCGTACCTTGTCCACAGTCGCGCATCACTTGGATGAGTCGGTTTTGCTTTGATGCGGCGTTACGGTCTCGCTAGGACATGTCCCGACTAACTACTACGCTCGGCTTCCGGCCCACACACAAGCGCCAGACTCTCACAGATTGTCGCATGTCGCGTCAGTACGCTGGGAGCGCAACTGTGTTGACAGTCACTTGTGCAGCATATTCCGACCTTTTGGTGAGGTCGTGGATTTGATAGTTGAGCGTCAATTACCTCGGTGGTTTCTTTCGCCGCGTTACCGCAACAATTTATTTATAAGTGTTGCCTGAAATTTGAATCTGAATAACCATCAAGCAAACCTTTCGCCGACTTTGTCGGCATTCCCAACTCCATGAGAGCAAGTACGTATAAGAAATTGTTCGGTACGATTCTCGCTTGTAGATGAGCGGGTATGATCACCAAATATAGGTGTAGTAAACCAAATTTGGAACCGACTCTATGGTTACTACGACAATTATTTCGACATGCTCGTGGAATTTGGGTTCCTAGAAGGTCACCAGACTGCGGTGACTGTTGATCCCCGCAGGAGCGCCGGAACATAAAATGTGGTGTGTGCGGTGTCAAGGCTGAAAGCTTGTTCTGCCCGCTCGACAGGAAGTTGTTTTTCTGCACGGAGTCACGGACGCGCCGCAAGTTCAAATCACGCCGATTCTCGCCGCTTCGAAGTGTTTCAGCCTTCTAAGATGTTACCATCCATGAAGCTGGCCACCCTCGTCGGGTTGGCGCATTATGCCCTTGCTGTACCCCAGGCAGCGACCACTCTGGCGACGACAGGAGCACCCACTTTGACCATCTCGACCTCGGTTGCTAGCCCTACGGTCCCTCTCAGTAACTTGGTGCCTTCTCAAGCCGCGTTACCCCCCACCCAGCCATGGTGCATTGGCCAAATCTTTTGTCCGGGCGCAGTAAGTCCATCATGGTTTTCTCGTCTGGAATCGTGAACTGATCCCCATTCGTTAAACGATGTAGTTACTGCAAACCGTGAATCTCGCACAGGTGTACACCGATGCGAAGACGATCGTCGACAAGCCTACGAGCAAATCGGCTCAGCAAGTCCTCGCGGACTTTGCTGCGTTCAATCTCTCGACCGTGACAGAAGGCAATATCGTCAACTTTATGGACAATGATTTCCTTGGGGAGGGTCTCGAACTCCAGGGTGCTTTGTTAACCGGGTTCACTGCTAATCCGCCATTCTTGAGCAATGTCACCGACCCTTTGCTCCAGGCGTTTGCGGGGATCGTTAACGGGTACTGGACTCAACTCGCTAGAACGGTCAATCAATCCGCTCTCTGTAGCATATACCCCAATGGAGCGTGCGAGAGCACCTTTATCCCGCTGAATCACAGCTTCGTCATACCTGGTGGACGCTTCCGAGAACAATGTTTGGGATTTCTCGATGGTTGTGTTGATCGGGCGCTGACGTGTTCTTCATAGATTATTGGGACAGCTACTGGATCATCCAGGGTTTGCTGAAATCGCAACTTTACGATACCGTCAACGGAACATTGCAGAACTTCATGGACGAGATACAAGATTTCGGATTCATACCCAACGGAGGTCGTACTTATTGTGAGTAATTCAAATTCCTGCTGCCACATCGATCTGCGTAGGCTTACATACGTAGACCTGGCCCGTTCCCAACCCCCGCTGTTCGTCCACGTAAGTTCCGAACGTTCGATCATTCTGGATCGAAATCTGATGTGTACGTCAAGATGCTTTCAGACTACGTTACCGTTACAGGAGATACGTCAATTCTCCAGCGTGGGCTTCCTAGCGCTGAGGTATGCGTTTTGTTCTGCTGCTCTTGCTCTGCTAACTAAGATACCTCAGGCCGAACTTGCGTGGTGGTCCAACAACAGGACAATTCAAGTGACGAGTCCATACACCGGCCAGGCTTATTCGATGGCTCACTATGCGGTTACTAACAGCGCACCACGCCCAGAGTCGTACATCGAGGATTACCTGACGGTCCACGACCCCACACTATCGACGCCTCTCACTGACACCCAAGCTGCCGATATATATAGCGAGCTCGCCTCCGGAGCTGAGACCGGCTGGGACTACAGCTCCCGGTTCCAGATCGTCCCGCAACTTGGCAATCCTGGTCTCCGTACGCTGAACGTCAGGAATAACATTCCCATTTGTCTGAACAGTATACTTTGTGAGTAATGTGATTGGCTGTCTTCGCGATAAATAGTTGACTTGTCCCAGACAAGGCCCATGTCCTTCTAGCCGGCCTTTACCAAAACTCGAACGCTACAGCTGCTACCAACCACCTCCAAATCGCCGCTGGGCTGCGTGCCGGGATCTTAGACCTCATGTGGGACTCTTCGAAGCTTGCATTCTATGACTTCAACCTTACGTCAAATGCACGCAACTCCATATTTACGGCCGCGACGTTCTATCCAGTGTGGAACGACATCATCCCCGACGAGGTCCTCGCTTCTCAGGCGAACGCGTTCGGTTACTTCGCCTCTGTGAACATGGTCATGAACAAGTACAATGGTACTTTCCCCGTTACCTTCGTGGACTGGACGGCGTTGCAATGGTTAGCGACCATTGTTTTTGATATTCTGAAGTCATTGCTGACGTGTTTTTTTTCAGGGATTCACCGAATGCTTGGCCTCCTCACCAGTACATCATCCTCGCCGCTCTCGAGGCGTTGCCCTCCAACCTTACAACAAACGCTCTCCCCACACCTGGCTCGGGGCAATCGACATACGACCTCATTCCTGCTGGTCAGCTCAACTTCACAGAGGCCCAGCTCCCCGGGCAACCATTCCACGACAATGAGTCTGTCAACGTCACAGCAACAGGACCCGGTGCGGATATCAACGTGTTGAACGGAACCGTCGTGAACGGTGGAAACGCCACAGCTGGCCAAGGCTGGGCGGCTACTCTCACGCGAGAGTTGGCAAATAGGTACATGACGAGCGTTTTGTGTAGCTGGTAAGCATACACCCTATTCTTGGCTTATTCGACTTTGTCATGTCGTCTGTAGGCACGCTACTGGAGGGTCTATTCCGGGCTTGCTGCCCCAACTTCCTGCTTCGCAACTCAACCTTACTAACAGCATCAACAACACTGGCAATGTACGTCGTCTGTTTCCGCGTTGTTAAATATGTATCTTCTGGACTCCCAACTTATCTGTCCAATTTCAAGATGTACGAAAAATTCTCCAATCTCAATGTCGATTCCTCGGGGTATGGTGGTGAATACACCGTCCAAGCGGGTTTTGGCTGGACGAACGGTGTCGTGCTGTGGGTTGCAGCCAACTATGGTCAATTGCTTGTCGCCCCTCAGTGTCCCCCGCTTGTCACTACCGTGACGACTAGCTCGAGCGGTGCTGCAGGCCTGGGACTGTCCTCGCCTTCGGTCGTGGCTGTTGCTGTCATTGTATCGCTCGTCGGGCCGTTCATGTTGTAAAAGAAACGGCTGTTGGTGAAACATGATCCCCTCCGGATAATCTTTTCTTTGTCATGATAGTCATCATTGTCCGATGATGAACGGTAGTGTACTTAGGAACAGAGTGTGAACACTTATGAGAGCCAATTATCATAGCATCACCAAAATACGTGACTCGTGTCCTTTCCATCTGGCCATGAGGGGCGTCCACGAAGTGCCACTCTGTCTCCTTTCTCCAGAACTCATTGTGTGGATTGCCTAGCCACCATGCCATGCTGTACCTCCCAATATGATGGATACCTGGCACCCAGCCATTTCCCTATCAACGATCCCAACCACGCGGTTCCCCATGAACGAGAATGTCGAAGGCACTGAGATCGCCATGGGTGAAAACTGGCATTGGGCCACTGGCAACTGTGTGTTACTTTGCGGTTCCACCCCATCGACACCTTCCGGTTTCGGACAGCGCGCGCGCGGCGGCAGTCGTCGAAAACGAAAACGAAAACAATGAAATGAAATGAAAATGAAAATGCAACGAGAAAATAGGACGGGTGATTGATTACAGAGGCCCTTGAATTCCGGGGCTCAGTATGTACTAACTAATACGGACTCATCAGGTAGTAATTGGGTAGTAGGGGTGCGGAAGTAGCAGTACCAGGCTTATAAACGATATGCAGGCCGTGCGAGTGGACTGACTAGTAAATGGATGTTAAGCAACTGTGACGGACGAGTATGAGGCGAGAGGCGAGAACGACGGAGAGACGAGAGCATGGAGGTATCGTTGGCGTGGCTACTACTACTATGGCGGAGCTGGTGACGTCGATGGCAGAGCAACAGTCGCAGGCAGGGACTCGGAGGCAGCATCGGATGGCCATGTGTGACCAGGTCATCAACGGCTTTGTCGGGGTGGCCATGTTTCCCTCTCTCCTCGCTCCCGTCGTGCAGCATCATGATTGATTCAAGTCGCACGGAGGAGAGCGGCGTGCCCCCGCTCTGCTTGTGGAGATAGACTGTGAGGAAGCTCGCCTCGTCTGAGTGGTAACTGTGGGTGCGGGATGTGCGAGGGGACGGGAAGGGCTGTGGCAAGAAAACTCATGTGTTAATGAACTCGAGCGCAATGACTGACCGTTCGAAGTACTTCGTTGCGAAGAGGGGATTGCCTCCATGAATCCACTCGGGGTGGCCATTCTGCGAGTGGTGTAGGCCAAGCTTGGGCCCCACTTGTCCAATGTCCTGCCACGACTCCTTCCGAGGTCGCCGTGTCCCGTCGGGACAAAGGACAGGGACATCGGGAATGACGAGTCCCGGTCTTGGGATCTGGTGGGACGTTGACCTGCGCCTCTAACCTGGATAAATTCTCGCGGCGAAGGCTGACGAGGCATGACGTCTTGATGGTTTGAGGATATGGCAAGGGGTGACTGTTGACCCGTGGTCGTACACGACGGTGAATGTCAGATGAAAGTGAACCGTAAGCTTGCAGCGATTATTCCAGCATCGCTTGCATTCCTGACGGATGGCGCAGAGGGTCGAACGCTAGTGAAGGTGTCAATACCAAAAGAAAAAAAGACGCGCACGCAAACGACTCACATTGATCAGCGAAAACTGTGTTCGTCGCCAAGTTTGAATGAGTTCGTGGTGGAGGCGATCGACGGTTTCGTCTCGATAACCCGCAAGATCTCGGCAACCAGACGAAATGGTGATGGTTCTGTGATGTCGTGCTGTGGAGGTGAGGATGCGCGCGCTTTGCAGAGGGATACGATGGTGTCGAGTTGCTCATCAACACGTGCCCATAAGAGAGCGGTTCGGATGCTCTCCGTGGGTGTACTAGGTCTGGACCAAGAGGTGGACACGACGGATGGTTGCAAAGAAGACAGTTGTTGTTGAAGAGAGGCAATAGTGGCATAGGGAGACCCCGAAGAGGGTTCGCCGTCTTGAGGAACGTTAGATTGCGAAACGAGGGGAGTGGAGGTCAGGGCAAGAGAACTTGAAGCGGGCAACTGTTTGAGGTCGAGGAGAAGCGCGACGATGGCCCAAGTGATCTCATCTGTCCAACGAAGGCACAATTGCGTCGACTAGTTCGTGTAGTCGGGAGAGCAGAGCAGCCTCGGCGAGAGGTTGATCGTGGCGATCAGGATGGCGGTCGTGGGCACAAAGGGCATGGATGAGACAGGAAAGAAGGGTCTCTGCGAGGACCTGGTCGAGCGGGATGTCAACGCCGTTGGGGGAGGGATGTTCAGAGTCGTCTGCCTGTACACTGAGGGCCGGCCGCGAGTGAAAGAATATTAACGAGACTCATCAAGCAAGAATGTTGAACCGCTTCCACGGATGTCTGGATGTCAGTCTGGCACTGTGCAACCTGAAATGAATGGTGAGCTGACGGACGAGCGCTAGCGGGGTGTAGCATTGGTGTCATCATAGTCGACAGGCTCGGTGGCAAGCTGGTCGAGGACGTGCTCGGTAGTAGGATCGTCACGGTAGAGCGGGTGGGGTGCTGGGCAATGCAAGGGTGGATGAGGGATGTGCGGAGGAGTAGAGGCTTGAGGTCCATCGTTGAGGCCTGAGGCGAGACTGGTAGGTCTCGCCTCACGGCGTGTTTCTTGCAGAACCGAGTTGGCGTTGAAGGCGACACGTTTGGGAGGGCTTGACGAGTACGACTCGGCCCATCGCCCTTCAGCCCACTTCATTATTCGCAACATAATAGTTACCCACTGTCTACACTTTTACTACTACCCCCACGACGCCATCATCGTCTTCCCGGGGGTGCTTCAAGCCAACATGACGCACAGAATCAGGCCTGGGGAAATCGAGTGGCCCGCTTTCCTCAGAGTCCGTCAAGGTTTTCGTCTCGCCGGCGCCTACAGTGTGCTTACCCACCCAAGGTCTCGTACAAGAGACGGTTGGCTTGGCGCCAAAGTAGTCAGATGCTTCTTTCTGTAGCAAGAACCAGCTGGTCACCATTGCCGGTTCACATCGGGTACAGTGCATCAGAGCATCCGGCATTACCCTCAGTGTTACTGAACTCATTGTCCTCTTTACCGAAAGAAATGCCCACGAAGATAACAACATTTATCGAGTCGTCAAAGTCGAAGTCGCAGGGGACCCTTAAAGTGATTGATTAATCGCAGCCCACCGTCGGGGCCCATCCGCTTCTCCGCATGATGTGATGGTGGGTCCAAGTGAAAACTGATTCTGGACGTCCTTGAAACAGCACTGTAATGAGTTTGTGACAGCCAAGTCGTAGATATCGCATCAGGTCCCCCTTTATACTGCCGATTCACGATCGTTCTCGTGTAGGGAGAACGGCCCTTCTCTTGCGAGAACGAACAACAATGTGATAGCGACGACTACTTTGTACAGGTATCAAAATCATGTATCATCTACAGACCAAATAACATAACCAGTCCAGCAAGACTGAGTGACAACATCAAGCCGAGACAATCCTGTTCCTCAAAATGACCGGTCATCCTCCTTGATCATGTCTGCACATTTCTCACCAACCGCAGCCGTCGCGGCGACGAGATGAGCACCCAGAATGGACGGAAATATGCTCGAGTCTGCGATTCGCAGGTTCCGCACGCCGTACACCCTCAGACGGTCGTCTACAACGCCACCCTCGCTCTCTGGCGCCATGCGACACGTCGACGAGTAGTGGTACGTGCTCTGACTCCGGCTCTGGATAAACGCATCGATATCTGCGTCCGTTGGGCCAGCTGGAACGTCGGCGTCCGAGATGGCGTAACCTTGTGTTGCGAGCTCGTGCTTGATGCGCAGAGAAAAGCGCAGAGCGTTCCGCATGACCTGCAAGTCATTCTCGGTTGCAAAATAGTTTGGGTCGACCACGGGGTCCGCGCAGGGGTCCGTGGACGCGAGACGAACGCTGCCAGTAGAGGTAGGCCGAAGGGTAACAGTCAAGAAAGCAAGGCCTCCGTCGATAACTTTTTTCAACTCTCCGCCGGGAACCTAGAAAGTACCCACGAAAAGCAGTTAGGCAAATGAAGCGGAGAAATAATTCGTCGTACCGCCATGAGTTCAACGTCCGGGAGATTTCTGGGGAGAGATGCATCTTTGTCCTCCTGCGTGCGCATTACGACACGAGATTTTTCATCGAGGAGGCGAGATTGGATGAAGATCGATAGTTCGGGTAAAGGGCCAAGAAGCCATCCCGTGCCGAAGAGCAAGTACTGAAAGAAGACCACAATGATCAACCAGGGTCTCAGCAGCAGCAGTGTGATGGAGTCATGCAAGGGAACGCGGAATTGCACGAGAACACCAATGTGATCTTGCTATAGACAGGTCATCCTTAGCTATTGATCCTCAAAATGAGTCCAGGGTTCACGTACGAGACAAGAGCCGACACCGGGAAGATCCTTGCGAATGGGTATTTGGTGCTCCTTGAGATGATCTACGGGTCCAATACCACTGATAGGATTAGGCGTCAGTTCAGCTGGTGATCTGAAAGTGGAAAACTGACCTGAGCATGAGCATTTGAGGTGAACTAAAAGGTCCAGCGGACAAGATGACCTGGCGCTTTGCACGGACAAAACGGGACGGTCCACCCGTATTACTCTGTATCCAAACTCCTTCTGCGGATGCCTCACCTGAGGTACCAGCATCAGAAGAAACATGAATACGCTGCACGAGAACCGGCGTGCACACATGCAAGTTAGCACTGCGCGAACTAACAAGGCGAGCAGGGAGGAACGCTGTATGTGTCGAGCTTCTTCGTCCGCTGCTGTCTATGGTGTAGTGCATTCTAGTGCACCCGTAGGCAGGTTGAGACGGATCGTTCAAGTCATCCACGTAAGGTACCCCGAGTGCGGTGGTTGCTCGTATGATGCTGACATACGTACACCAGTCGAATGAGCACGAACATCCGGAAGAGACAGCGATATTTACCGTGGGGTGTTGTTCCAGAAAGGGAAATTGTGAGTACGGGTTGGCCATTCCCCTGCGTATGCCATGAGAAGGTGGACATCAGTGTGCCGTGGTAGGCATACCTGATGTACCATGATATGGCTTGGGATTGCGGGGATCCTGGTCGAGATCTGTCTCGGAGCGGGTGAAGAAGCGTAGCATATCGTCATATCCCCAGCCGACTCTTCCTGCATCACGCCATGAATTGTATTCTGCAGGTATACCACGGTTGTACAGCATCCCGTTGATCTTCGACGCGCCACCGAGGGAGTTGGAACTAACGAGCTCTATCGTGCGGCCGCCAAGATGTTTCTGTGGTGTCGAGCGCAACACACGGGAGCGAGATCCATCTGTGGCAAAATGGATGGTGAGCAGTGGAATATTGGAGAACCAGCCTCCCTTGACGCCACCGCGTTCAAGCAGGAGCACCGAAACACCTGGGTCTTCAGAGAGGCGGTTGGCAATGATACAACCGGCGGTGCCGCCGCCAACGATGATGTAGTCGTACACCTCGAGGGCGTCTGAGACGGGGATCGTTGGATATCTAGTCTTCCAGGACATGCTGGACCGCTAGCGAATACCTGGACGCCTCAGGCTGCTAAGAATTGACACCCGAGGTTCCCACTGAAATAGACGTATTTGATAGCTCAGAGTTTTCGTGTGAAACATCAAAGCGACCATGTGTATGTGGAGTTTCGCCGGTGATTGCCTGGTGATTCCATATGATGGCCCTAGATGGGTTGGTCACAGAACTATGTATCAATAGCACCGATTTTTTACAGCTTTGGCGGAGTTTAGATCGGACCAGGTCCACCAGGTCCATTAGCCAGTGTACTACCCAACCAGTTCGTCTCACTGGCAGCAGATACTGTCTATTATCCACAGAATGCGGAACCTTGCTCGCTAGAGTGTCTTTGGAGGAGTCTCGACTTGTCGAGCATGATCCTAGATAGTTGCCTAATTCGGAAAAATGCGCAGACTTTCAAATTAAATACTGCGGAAGAACTTACTCACCGTCGACTCACTGTCATATCAAGCGGATCACTTGAGGTGAACGGCGGCACAGACTACTAGTAGCAAATATTCGCAATCTACATCCTCCGAGGCGTCCAGCTCTGCCTCCGCAGTCGCTTTCTCACAAACCCATCGATTGGACGCGGAGACTCCAGTCGGTGTCCGTTCAGTTCAGTTCGTTCTTCAAGTTCTACCTTGAGGACCCTAGCATTTGCGCAATGTGTCATTCAAAGTGAGCCCATGACTTTTGATCCAGTTTTCGAGTCGCCAGTGCATGCCAGTGGGGAATCATACTACAGATGCAGTCGTATATCTTGAATGGTAAATATAGTTGAACTTCCATGGCGGCTAGACGTTGAGTTTCGAGCTGCTACTGATGGATTTTAGACAACTTGATGCTACCACTGTAGGGCATTCTTATGTGGACGGAGTACGGCACGGTTTACTTGTAGTTCCTTATGATGTGCACAATCGCTGAGCCCGAGTCGTATCAAATCAATCTTTCATGAACTGCCACTGGAAAAATGTTTTTGAATCAAGAGCGCCGCATCACAATCATGATGGTGCTGGTGAATCATGCTGGGCCAAAAACGGTAAGGTGAACAGAGTAGACATCGCTCAGTACTTAATCTTGAATCACCGAGTACTTTCCAGCTGCAGAAAACTTGCTTTCAAGATGACCTCCAGTTACATTGTCCCAAATCAACTTTGGCCCTACGTTTGGCGCAGTCCTTATCGGTGTCGTATTCGCAGCCTTGTAAGTACACATCCGTTCAAGCTGGTGGCTGAGCAGCACGACTGAAGTCGAGTCGCTGTGGTCGTGTAAATACAGATTCCATGGAATCACTATCCTGCAGGGCATCTTCTACTAGACCCTTGTCGTGGTTGGTGCACTTCGTAGTCCCTGAGTCTTTCTTTGTAATCTGTCGTGTTACGTCGTCGCGTCTGTACCATTTCCCCTTTTTCTCCCAACGTTGTGCTTCTCCATTCTAGGTACGGTTTGCTCTCGTCGGCCGCCTGTATTCTTTAGCTCTCATCTCTATTCTAGTGTCCAAAG
Source organism: Boletus rubroflammeus (assembly GCA_038090375.1). Taxonomy (NCBI): domain Eukaryota; kingdom Fungi; phylum Basidiomycota; class Agaricomycetes; order Boletales; family Boletaceae; genus Boletus; species Boletus rubroflammeus. The sequence goes on along the minus strand of JBBPMQ010000127.1, from coordinate 7,794 downwards.
CGAGTCGACGCGCGAGTGCTTCTGCAGCGGTCTCTAGCGATCCTGACATTCCTCGTCCTCGGGCTAAGACTGATCTTGTCAACCACGTCACGCATCATCAGTACTGCACCTACCCAAAAGATCTCAACTTTCTGAAGCTGCTGGTGAGTGCTGTCATCCGAATAAACGGCGTAGTGGAATCGGAGTTCCCGCTGACTCGACTTTAAACTAGGTTGCCCTACTATTGCAAGTCCATTCGTCTCTCTTGTACTGAAGTAAGCTGACATTATTTCCTCGATCGTGCACAGGACCTTGGATACGCTCTCGCTCGTCCTTTCCACTCATGGCGTCTATACATATCTGGTCATCAATTTTGATAATCTTGCGGTCATCGATTCGTCAGTGGTGTGGTAAGCCAATCCGATCACGATTCGTGCTGAAAAAAAATCACGATAAATTTCCCGGATGCTGGTTGACCGTCCACAGGAGTATTTCGATGAGGCGTTGCCATGAATATCGTCACAGGGCTGACTGGCACACTTCCTGATATCCAACCTTTCTTTTTGCTTCCCAGAATGCATCCGTTGTGACCGGTGCCGTCGCCCTCATCGTTCACCTGTGAGTACGACTAAACCCTGGCCCTTGACCAACTACAACTTGACATCACATCACACGAAAAAGATTTTTGGCATATCGTATCCAAATCTGTAAGTTCATGCATCCATTCGACATATGACTGTATTATACATTCTGACTGGCTAATACCTTGAACCTTGTTAGTGGACCACAGATGGTGGCCTCTTTCCGTTGTCATCGTATGTCGAGTTTTTACATCTACCAGCGCAGCATCTGCTTACCTCTTTTGTCTTAGGGAGTGGCGTCTATGTTCTCGTGTGGTAGGTACTTCTGCCCCGCACGAGCTTCCAATCAGTTGCAGAGTTGACCTCGTGCTTTGGCATCCATCAACAGCTGTCGCCATAGGTAAGACCGAGTTTCCTTATCCAGAATTTGTGCTGATAGATGCTGGGCTGGTTCTCTCATCTTCAGCTGCTGCTGTAATATCGTGGGTGTGCCGCTACAACACTGGTCACGATGTTCTGACGCACATTGGCAGCGACACCTCGAACTTGACCCTGTCTGCACTCACGAAGTTGCGCGTATGTCTCCTCTCGTTTTGCCTACAGAACGATCATGACATGCATGTCATGTACTCACGGCACTGAAACACTCTCGGGAGTTAAGTCTGTGTATCCGAGTCAGCGATCTAGTATATACACAGAGAAGCACGCCTGCGCTGAACTTTCTTACGTGGCCAGGAGGGTGTTGGTGTATGCTAATTCGTGAAACACGGGTTCGATATTGGGTCAGTTTTAGTTTGACGAACGCAAATGATGAAACGTACCATGGGATACTGAGAAGTTGATCATCTGGTCATAGAAGTCTGTCGGTGCGAGCACGTACTGGGGATGGCATAGTTAGCCAATCTGCCATTGTGATTGCTTGCCGTGCACCTTGAAGCACACTGAAATAGAACGTGACATACAGCGATCATCTCCGACATTGTGAGAGTGCTTAAGAACACGAATAAAGTAGTGTCAGTTATTTTGAGTTGATCATTTAGACATAACAAAAGTTGGACTGACCTTGTGATCAGACCAGTCGATATGACATACAACGTGATTTTGCTGATCATGCGATCTGTTCTAGAGCCAACCGACAGTCATCACGAAGCTAAGTGAAGCTGTGGGGTAGCATCGGCATACTGTGCAAATCCACTGCGGTTGCGGTGGAGGAGATAGGATATTGAGGCAGCGATGATGAGGTCGATCGTACTTGTCGAGATCACGCCTGCATATGTAGTCCACTGCACCGTCGCGATATCGCGGGATGGAGTTCCGTGGGGACGATCCTCCAGTTCAAAGCTGCACCACCGAGCATGGTTTCGGATGGCGTCAGTGGAGCAAGGGACTATTCGGGTTCGAAGGATGTGATCGCGTCGCTGGTACATGAAGCCCCCGATGCGAACGAGGGTGCTGACCGTCTGAGCGGGCAAAGTTCCTATGAGGGGTCCCCCACTGGCAAGGTTTCTGATCCCGCCTGGGTGCGTGTGACAGCTTGAGTTGTTATTCAGGGCTCGGGCTCGCCGCTGCTTTCGTGCGTATGGTTCGTGGGCGGCGGAGGGAGTCGGGGCGGGGCGGGGCTAGACAGGAGTTGAGAGAGGAGGCTGGGATCCAGAGGCTCCGTCGACTGACACAAATGGTGTCGTTGACAATAAATTATTATTATTATTGTGCCTTGACTTGTTCGTTCCTGTGTCTCTCGCCAAATGGGATTGAGGTACGGAAGGAGAATGTTGGACAAGATGGTGGCAGGAGTTAAAAATTAAAGTCAGTGGGAACACATCAAGATTCAAGCTATATACTCGAGAAGTACCTTGTTGATCAGAGGAGGCCCCATGGTTGTTGCTCTCACGGGCTCCTTGAAGCGCTCACACGTCAACACATGTTCTCACAATGATAATAATGACACAGTCGTCCGTCCATAGCGTGACGCTTCGTGCACGAGACGAACCTGGTGCCCTCTGGCAGCCGAGGGCCTTGAGGGTAACGGCACCGTGGCGTGCTCAAGGACGGGCCGAAGTTGAAGGCGACCGATGAACGACGTCGGTGACCTTTGGCTTGGAGTCGACCCTCTCAAGGAGTTCAACAATGCGGCCACGGCGGCGGCCAGGCTGGCTCATACGTTTTCCGTCCACAGTTGTCGAGCGCTGAACTGCCATCGCTTTTGTCGTTGTGGGATCGGCGCAGGGCTACAACCCCAAGAGCATGCTCGTGATCGTGATGACGTCTAAACCGGGACCTTCTTCTGTCGCACGTCCCCGTCATCGGCGTCGATATCTGGGCGCATGCATTTTACCCTCAATATCTCAACGTCAAGGCCCAAGTGAGCTTTCCAACGAGGGCGACACTTCCGCACGAGGACTGGGTTTCCTATATTTCATGTCGTATATCCCACTCAGTATGCCGTGTATCCCCATCTCGCCCAAACGCATCTTCTTCCAGACGCCCTCAAACTGCCTCGTAGGACGGTCACATCCGGCTTTTTACAATGGGTCCGGGACGTTCAGCCCACCAGGCACCCATCCCCTCTGTCTGTGTCGTCCCGTCCCCGACATCAACCAATGAGTCTGTACGATTCGACCGCTTCTCTCCGCCGCGTCTCCTTCGTACCTGTGCATCCTCGTCCTCCCCAAACCCCAAACCCCACCTCCAAACCTCTCCTCTCTCCGGGTGTGACTTCGTCATGCGCGGGGATGGTGGTGTCACAGAAACCGATGAGGTGGTCCCAGGATGCGATGATGAGGAGGAGGAGGGAGTCGGTATGATCAGAAATTCGACCTAGCCTTTTCTGACCACAAAAAACGGCGCAATACTGCAGCGAGGCTGACCAGGGGCGCGGAAAATGAGAAGCCCACGATCGAACTCAAGGCCCACACGGCATGGGTATCCAAGGTGGACTTTGCTCCCCGATTGAATAAGCGGGGGTATATTTGTGGGTTTGACTCGACAATGCGGACGTAGGTTGTCGAGTTGGGTGTTTGTATGGATACGATTGTACGTCTTTTCATCATTTCCGTTTCATCAAGTAATGCGTGGAAAACCGGTGGCGTACTGGTTCCCGTCCTGTTTTATCTTACTTTCTGTTTACTTTCATCTTTGTTGTCTAGGCCGTCCCTGAATGGCCGATGTGGTTACACCTGACGGACTCACTATCCCTCGTCTTCTACCGATCGGACCGTTTCCGTCTTCGATTGTTTGTCCTCGTTCGCGAGTGCAGCCCGAACGCTCATTCAACCCGCCACACCATCCTGTCTGGTTTATCGCAACGTTGCACCAACCTTTTCCCTAAACGCCAACGCCAACGAAATCTTGCCCTCGCGCTCGAACCTGAGCGCACCTCAAGTCCTGACAGGCACCTACGATGGGATCGCCCCTCTTTGGGATCTTCGAAGCCTCAAAAACGCCGTCGCGAGCGTCAAAACATGGGACGGTACCCCCCAAAAAAATTGCGAGTGTTGAATGCATGGGCGAAGTCATTGGTGTGAGTAGGGAGGGTGGACTCGAGGGATGGCGGGTTGGTCAGGGGGATCAGGTACAAATTGGAGCTAGATAATATCAACCTCAGACGTTTCGATACAATGAGCTGAGGGAAAAGAGAACAAAGTGTAAGCTAAGGTATTATATATGTATCGTGCATTAGAATTTGTACTGTCATCCGAAATGCCAGTGAATATGTCCATACCCCCGCTACAGCATAGATTACTGTTTCACCATAAACCATGAGCCCCGCAACCTCAAAGCGTCACCAGAGTGGACATAAAAATGGGCATTGGCTTCTAGATCATAAACCTTCAGTATTACGATAATGCAGTCCATAGCGAACCCTACGCACATTGCATGTGACGAGGGATCATGATCATCGCATCATTTATGATTGGAAAGGGCTCCTGAGACGGGCCCGTGCCTGTTCTATACCATCGGCCCGGGCTTGCTGAGCCGCGGTCAGATTCAGAGTCTCCTGAGTCGGTACGGCACGTCGCAACGGAGGGGATGTCGCGTCTGAGCGCGTCGTGGATTGTATCAGAGATGCTGTGGACGACGAGCGAGACTCCCCCCATTTGTACCACTTGCGCGTACTAGTGGTCGTCTTGGGAAGCGGGGGAAGCGGGGGAGTAGGGATACCTCCCAAGCCATATCGGGACTGCAATTCACCAAAGGCTGCCGAGTAGTCTTTCTCTGGGTGAGACTGCATAGTAAAATGGGAAGAAGCTGGTTATGACGAGTGCTGTATTAATAGGGGGTGGCTTTATGTGCAGAGGAGTGGTCGTCTGAACAAATCTCGAGCAGTCCTTTTATGATGAAGGGCCACTGCTCGCAGTCTCGTTTATATCCTCGCACAGAAGTAATGCGTTCCAGATCGGTGAGGGATTATCACCAATTCTGGATTGTTGTGCACAAGTTGAGCATGCACAGTCATACTGCGCCTCCGCTCGAGTCATGGCCATCGCTTTTGGGTCTGATCAGTTTGATGGAACGTGCGACTCCGACGAGATTCCTCGGAGATAATAACCTTCCTGATACGGAGGCATCGAAGACTACGTCTAGGTCGATGAGGGGGGCAGCATAGAATGCCATGACTATGTGTGAGTCAGAATTGAATGGGGTCGAGATGAGTAGGCTGCCGGGATCGAAATGACTCGATGGTGATTGGTCCCGGGCGGCCCGGGCGTCTATAACCAGGAACGGGGTCATGTGCTACTCGTCATTCACTCCCAGGTCACTTTGCGAGCTCATCGGGTACAATTGCGCAGCTCCTGTGGTCTTGGCGAGGCATAGCAGGGACACAGGGGCGCAATCTCGGGTCAAGCGAGACACCGGTACATATTGCAGAGTAAACGGAGTCCAGATCGTCCTCTGATTGGCTCTGGTCGTAAATATTGATTGATCGCTGCAAAGGCGGTGCGAATGCATCCCAGGACTCGTCGTATGACTGCTTCATTGCTGTACGTGTTGACGGCGCCACTCCCGTAGCCACAGTCACTCTTCAATTCTGCAAACTCTCGTCAGCCTTCAAAACTTGCATGCACGAATATAATAGAGTTGAATCAGAGTGAACAGAGTTGCATGGCAGACAGTGTATGGTGCCGCCTCTGCAAACATCAGCGTCACAGGGTTGATTGGGAAGGGGTTTCTGCAGACTTGAACGAGAACTCGGGAGGAAAATCAAATGGTCCAGCTGTAACAAAATCATTTAGCTCCAACCCATCCATAGATCATGTACCAACCTCGATTGAGTCGTCTCCATCTCACGATATACGCTGCACGCTGCCACATACTCACAGAGTCCCTCTCCATCAACTCCCATTCGTCAACATCTTTGGCATGCTTCAGCACGACGACGCGGATATCTTGAATGCCCTGTTTCTCTAGGTATTCCCTCGCCCCGGGTATCACCACAGAATCTGCAAGAAGGATGAGCACTTGAAGCTTTGGGCTCTGTCGAAGGATCGTCGAAAGCGCAACGTGGACACCCCCACGTGACCAAAATCGAAAGGCTACGTGCGTCAGAAGGGGCAGGTGCTCGATCCCGAGCGAGGTCGTCCAAAGCACCCAATGATTTACGATATCGAGATGGGTCAGGTTAACAAAGGCAGGATGGTTCTGTAAAACAGATTTTGAGTGGCCTGTAGGAAGGATAGACCTGAGATTGACAGAGAGGCAGATGAGCGGGAGGGACGTGATTACGTTGATGAGGTCGGTGGTATCGGTCTGCGGAAGGATCCAGAGAGCGAGGCTCTCTAACCCGGAACATGCAGTCAGAAGTCGGATAGTCAGAGTGAGTGGGATAGATGGGCGGATGCAGAGTGCCTTGATGTGCGTCCTAGCGAACTCGGGTGAACGATAACACGTGAGTGCGCCAAGAAATCCGACAGCATGTCCTACCCCACGCAGGAGGACTGTCTTGTACACAAAAGGCTCGATCCTGGATACCGCAGACAGCGCGTGAGACGCAGCAAAGCCTTGATCGAGATGTCGACAAGTCAACTCACCAGGTCTTTACACGGGATGATATGAGCATTAAATGGGTAGAAACACCTCGGTAAGTTTGAGCTGTCTGCAAGAATATCTCCCGCTCGAGCTCTGGGGGAAAGACGGGAAATACCCTCTCGGCTGGACAATCTACTGGGGTTGGCTCGGGCACTGACATATCTTACAGCCCCAGATTTGAACGTTTGAATAAGCACAAGTCCTTACACATTGAATAAGGGAAATACCATGATTAGCCGCTATCGTTGTTTGATTGATGGAGCAAGTTCAGGTGATGCATCAATAGGTAAAGGTCCAGAGATCTAACCTACCAAAATTGGATAGCTTGCAAAGGGTGTTCCACCTCAGGCAGCAACTCCGAGGGTCTTACAGACCAATTTTCTTTGTAGGTATCAATAGGTCTCTTAGACCTGGCCTCGTAGGGGCCTCTCGCACACGATTTCCTTTTTTGCTTTGTCCGTGCCCTGTGCGTGCCACCCGCGTGCCTCTTCCGTGCCTCCGAAAACCATCCTGCGCACTAGCCTGCCTGCACCCTCGTCATCCTGCACACTTACTGGGCACTTGCCAGCCCGTGGTTGCCATGCATTGTTTGCACGCCTGCCCTTGCCCGCCCTTGCCCGCCCTCATCCTCACCACTGCCCTTGCCTCCCCTGCTGCACCCCAGTCGGGACACCAAAAGGGCGTGTGGTGACTATCTATATGACCCTCGAGCGGTCGCGCGACCGCTTTTGTTCTGTAACGAAATCAGGCTGACAAGTAGACGAGCTAGGCTCAGTCTCGAGTATGAAGTATCGGACTAAATTATTAACTGACCTAACGAGTAGACGAGCTAGGCTAAGAGCTATCAGTAAACAAGAAAGTAATGCATAGCTAAAGAGAGAATGTCTCACACTTCAGGCAACCACTTTTGACAAGCTATTAGCTGTAATATTTCTGTGCAAAATTCAAGCTAATAGCTTGTTTTTATATGGGAACATCCAGGGTGTCCGCACTCCTTTTTGCCCTCTGTGAGGGTTATTTAGGGTTAGGGGGGCTGACACAAGCGAGCGAAGCGAGCTTGTGGAGGGGGATGGAGTTGGAATGGGTGCCAGATAGGTTATAGGCGATGGGGCCTCTACCCCATGCGCCGCCTATTTCGTCAGGTTGACTCATCAGACCTCTGGCGAATACTATAGGTGCAGGAACCTTACCTGTATTTATAGGTATG
>JBBPMQ010000126.1:0-46786 GCA_038090375.1 Boletus rubroflammeus | reverse complement strand
CAGGGCCTTATTGAAGTGGTCAGAAGGGTTCTATTATACATATATAACATATGCATGTATGTATAATGTGTCTACAGTCAGGGGATGGCCCCTGGCAAGCCAGGGAATGTCAGGGGGGGACAAAAAAAGTGAATTCCCAAAAGTAGATATGTTTTGGGAGTAGTGGGTGCATCTTTTGATGGCTTCTGACCGCTTTTGGACCGCTTACATAATCACCCTGAAGTGCTGCCAAAGGAATAAAAAAGTATTTCAATAGGTGATAATTGACTGCTTACATAATGACCCTAAAGCGCACCAAAAATGTTGCAATTTAAAGTACAGTCAATCTTGCAATGGGAGGACACTACAATTATAGTCTTTTGATGCAACAATACTCCGGTATGGCCTGGCTTCGCGTAAGACTCCTGACCAGCACTACCTCACCACGTCTTCCTTGGTCCATCCGGCCCCCTGCGCAACCGCATCCAAAGGTTACGAAATCCCCACGCCACACTTCTTGATGATCACGTGACGGCTCAGATCATTGTATTCGGCCGAAGCCGGAAATTGATGTCGAATTTTCCCACTACCTTATTTTCCCGTCAACCACACACCACTGAGCAAGTTCGTCCTCGACGGAGAACGAAACCAACAGTTTAAAAGTACACCCCACGAGCACCATGATGTCGGTGTTCTCTACCTCCTTATTCCGCCAAGCGGTTTCGCGCCGTGCTTCTCCGTCATTCGCCGCGCGCCGGTTCGCAAGCACCACCCAGGGTGCCGGCAGCTCGAAGCAGGTGCAGGATGCCCTTGGTGCTGCACAGCGGCTTTTGGAGAGCGCGGGACGGGTACTCGGCCCTCTTGGTGAACGGGCTGCGGGGTTACTTGGGTGTTAGTATTATTCTGTTCTGTCGTCTAATTTCACGGGGACTAACTGGACTGTACTATTTCGGCCCCACTCCCTACATGTATCCTGCCTCGTTTTTGTCCCCACCGCGTTTCTATGATCGTCCGTCGTCCTTTCTTGACTTGCGTTTGGTCCGCATAGCATATCGCCAGCCCCTCATCTACAACGCCGAGGTGGCGCGTGAACTGTTGAAGCAAATCTATATTGCTGAGCGGCTGCAGCCTCCAACTTCCCTCGCTACCATCACAGATGCATATTCTGTCCTCTGGGGTCGTGCAAAGAACCCGCAGTACTGGCGCGACCTGCTCACTACCGGCGAGTGGGCCCGCGTCGCGGTGTATGCGGTGGAAGCGTACACGATTTTCAAGGTGAGCCCTTTTGTTGGTATTCTCTCTTTCTCTTTCTCTCCTTCTGGTGCTGTGGTGCTGTGGTGCTGACCGGGTGCGCGAACAGGTTGGCGAGATAATAGGCCGAAGGCATTTAATTGGGTACAAATTGCATTAGAGGATAGACACTGCCCTACTTGTAAAGTTGGGGTGTGACCCGGTTAACCAAGAATTTGGTGATGATGAGAATCAGCAGTACCTCCCCACCAGTATCGAAGTACTCACCCTCATCTGTGACCACCTCATCTTAGTGGGGGAGCTGTGGGTATGTCGACAGGGATGATCAACCCAGAGGAATTCTACAATGAAATAATTTCTCGTCTTCAAGTAGAGATCACTTGTACATGCTGTTGATAAGGGTTAATGAACGCTAATGTTCGAATGGTACCTCGGGCGATTTTGATACGTAGAAGCGCCTGAAAATGAACAAATGGTAGACATGCGGTGTGTAGACCTCGTCTGGTGCCACTTCAAGGCTTCTTGCCATTTGCGGTGATGGGATATAGCAGACACAATTCAGTATCCACGCGCGGTAACTGCGATTAGGTCTGATGTGGATTGTACACTCGTCGGGTCATCGGCCTACATGACCATTTCAAGTTGTGCTGCTTGCAGGACGTGGCGTGCATCCTGTGGTGCGAGAAAAAAAGACGCCATCAGTGATCGCAGGGAATATCGTCAGTGTTGATGGTCCCGGCCACCCTCATGAGGGATGGAAGCATAGAACGCGTCAAGGTACTACAAGAGTCCGTAAACCGAGTCGTCGATTTTGCCTGTTCGTCGGAATATCGAAGTGGAAATACAGGAGCATATCATCTGCAATGCGGGTGTACCAGCTCAACGAATCTCAGGTCGTCGACTTACGCACACTGGCATACTTTCCGAGTCCGTTAGAGAATCATGCGCACCGTGAGCCTTGCGATCCATCAGATTTTTACCTTCCTTTCCCGTATCATTGCCTGAGCGCACATGTGAGTAAGTTCGGATGAGTCACTAGTTCACTTCGCAGATAACACTCATTTCGACTACCGTCTGCCTCGAAAGATCCTTCAACATCATGGGATTTAGACCTGACCCACTCAAAGATCCCAGTTGAGACCATATCAGATCTATTTTGCCATGTCCTGATTTACAGCAGACAGGCCGTATCTGGCGCTCGGCCTCGAAGGCTCAGCCAACAAGCTGGGCGCAGGGATCATCAAACATAGGGTGGATGGCTCCACGAAAGTACTAGCTAACATACGACATACATACATAACACCGCCAGGGGAAGGATTCCTTCCCCGAGACACCGCTCAGCACCATCGAGAGTGGGCCCTCGAGGTCATCAAGAGTGCAATCGAGAAGGCCAATATTAAGATGGAAGACTTGGATTGCATATGTTATACCAAGGGTATGTCCCTCCGTATCCTTGCCCGTAGCCACCCCGGTCATTTTGACATGATTTCAAGGTCCTGGTATGGGTGCCCCTCTACAATCCGTCGCACTGGTTGCTCGAACGCTCTCCCTCCTGTTCAACAAACCTCTCGTAGCAGTCAATCATTGTGTCGGACGTGAGCCCTCAAGTCTTCTGCCAGAGCACTCGTTCAAATATTCATGCAGACATTGAGATGGGTCGTGCTATCACCCGAGCTCAGGATCCCGTCGTACTTTATGTCTCGGGCGGCAATACCCAGGTCATAGCATATTCTCAGCAACGCTATAGGATCTTCGGCGAAACACTGGATATCGCTGTTGGCAACTGCCTAGACCGATTCGCGAGAATCATCAATCTAAGTAACGAACCAAGCCCGGGCTACAATATCGAGCAGGAAGCGAAGAAGTATGTTCCTATTAACATGGGTTCTATTCATTGGTCTTATGTACTTAGGGGAAATCGACTCGTACCTCTTCCATACACGACCAAGGGCATGGATATTAGTCTTTCAGGCATATTGACTTCGGTTGAAGCGTACACAGTGGACAAACGTTTCCGTCCCTCTGGAGCGCTCGACGAGTCAGAGCAAGACATTATCACTCCTGCTGATCTATGCTTCTCTCTCCAAGAAACTGTGTTTGCAATGCTGGTGGAAATCACCGAGCGAGCTATGGCTCACGTTGGAAGCGGGGAAGCCCTCATTGTAGGCGGGGTGGGATGTGAGTTTGTTGCATGATCCCTCATCTGAACGTCGTATTTACGGCTTTCAAAGGCAATAAACGACTGCAACAAATGATGCGAATTATGGGAAAGGAGCGCGATGCTCGAGTCTTCGCGACAGACGAGCGGTATGACCCGACTTGATTTTCTTGATGCTTTATAATTCTCGCACTAGTTTCTGCATTGACAACGGTATCATGATCGCTCAGGCCGGTCTTTTGAGTTATCGGATGGGGAATCAGACTCCTCTTTCGGAAAGCACTTGCACGCAAAGGTACTCGTCCGTCCTTGTTTTGCGAACGCCACTAATTGGTGATCGATAAGATTTCGAACTGATGAAGTGTTTGTATCGTGGAGATTATGATGCAGGAGGGTTTGGCGAAAATCCCTCCGTATGGTAACATGTAGGTCATTGCTCCGTGGATCATATACTAGCTGTACAACATAACTGAAGACTTACATGTACTGGCATGTAGATCAGTATTAGAATCATACTTGCGCCACGTTTGCCACGACTACCTTCCAGTCCTCCCCATCGTTCTCCTGCATCTCTGTACCCAATAACTCCAGCCTATCCCACCACCATTGATGTGATTTATCATACTCCCCTCCTCCTTCTTTTGGCACTCTTGCATGCCAAGGCTTGTCCGCCAAGATATAATGAAGACACCTGATTTCCTCATCCCGCCAGAGTGGTTCATGAATTAGCATCAACGTCTTGAGCGCATTGTAGCACCAGGGCAATGGCTTCCATTTTCCCTTGAAAAAGTCGGACAGAAGATCCTGATCGGGGAATGACCAGGTTGGAACGAGCGGGGACGTGTGGAGATGGTTATAAACTGCCTGAGCGAGCTCAACGGAGGGTTTTAGTACGACAAGCCCAGAATTAAGCTGAGAGTGGGGTCGTGGGCTGTTGTTGGTTATCTGCGTCGGGTCCGTTAGACCGGTAGGATGGGACAGGGGTGTGTAAGCACAATTCTCCGGCACCCTTCCTTGGGTTGAGTGAGTTAGCCAGATATTTGGAAAGGGCTACTTACCAATCAGCAGGGTAATGGCTCAGCTTTCGAGGGTTGCAGGCGCAGACATGCGCGGCCGCAATTTCGTCACCTCCTAGCGAGAGATGCATCAGCTCGTCCATCTTCCGCATGACGATCATGTCAGCATCTAAGAGGACGATGCGCTATCAGAAAATGGTTTGGGTCATACGGGAACGATGTAGCAATGCATCCTGCTTACATCGTAAGCTGTCAACTCAAAGGCCCTGGGCTCATCGTTCAGAAATTTGAAGACACTACGTATCCGACAGCCTCACCTCAACTTCGTCCAGGTGTCCGCGAACCTAGCATCGTGAGCTGCTAGAGTATGCAGACCTGCGGGGGGCCGAAGAGACTGGATGTCAATCACCGTAATGTGTCTTCTTGCAAGGATATCACGAGCTTCTGGCGGTAAAGCAGGAGTGGCCATTACGACCAATGGATACTCGGAACCCACAGACCGAAGGGTGTGCTCTAGTACCAGCACACCTGGCAGGTAGCTGGTTTTCGTTAACAGGGTCACATAAGCTGCCTTGATACCCATATCCACGCAGGCTAATTGTTATGCAGCGGTACAGAGTGATGGAGTGAAGCTCGCCAAGTCGCCAATCTGGCTAAAACAGTATCACGATAGCGGTATATCTCGGCCATCGCCTGATAACCATACTGCCTCCTTGGCAAAATGTCCCAAATGAGACTTGTCAACAAATAATACTTAATGGTGGACGCACCGAAAGCGACGTGACGGAAGCCACACACGACGCGTTTTGCAGAATTCAAGTTGGGTGAAATTGTCGTCCGAAGCATGAAGACTGGACTTGGAATAGAAATTGACATTTGGACAGCAGCAATACTTGAGGTTTTTCCGACCGAAAATGCGTGGGCTCAAACTTGAAGTATGGGCAAATATGTTGGCTCTTCGTGAAACGGAATGTATTTGGCTCTTCCTGAAAGCCGGTGATATTGCAAGTATTGGCCCGCATATTTTCGACCAGGAAAACATCACATCTTGACGTTGTCCAAGTATCAACTTATATTACAAGTTCAGTCTTCACATTTCGGACAATATTTTCACCCAACTTAAATTCTGCAAAACGCGTCGTGACAGCAAGGTCGTCGGAAAGTTGTCGATAGATCAGGTTCTTGGTACCTACCGCAGTGTAAGCTAGGCTACAGATCATTCAAGCTTCGTGAAACCGCTCACTTACAAGTTGTCCACCGAAACACCTGGTCCCGAGCTATATATCCCACATTCGTCCATGGAGTGGCAAACGTAGGAACCTCACACTCAGTGTTCTTACCAGACAATCTTGACTGGTGCTTCAACTGAATCCTGACTCAAGGCATTAGTCATTCATTCACTACGAGGTTGTCAGATCCCCACACGATCCGTGTTTGCACCCAAGTCTTTGCAAGGCATGCCATGCCAGACCATTCTGGAGAATTACCGGGAATCGTCCAGTGTCTCGAAGAACTAAGCATAAAGTAAATAGTGCTGAGGATAAATCTACATCGGACGCTGTTGAGAGGTAGCTGCCTCGTCCACAAGAAGCTTCCTCGTCCGCTTCTCCGTCGCTTTACCCTTCAAAACATTCTCGATGAAATACTCTCCAGCCTGTATCAGGTCAGGTATGAATCAACATCAACTATCACCGATTGACCTACCTTATAGCTGCTTCGAACCAAAGGACCACTAGCCACATACAAAAAGCCCATGTCGTCGGCAACCCGCTTCCACCGGTCGAACTCAGCGGGTTCGACATACCGATCAACTTTCATGTGGCGTTTCGTTGGGCGTATATACTGGCCAAAGGTCACGACATCGACATCAATCTTCCGCAGTTCTGGTGAGACGGACATCGTTACGGGATATCGCGCTGTAGACAAGGAAGTCTGACCTTGGAGCGCATGCATGACTTGGTCCTCATTCTCCCCAACACCAAGCATGATGCTGGTTTTCGTTATGCGCACTCCTTCCTTCTTGGCGTGTTGTAACACCTTTAAACTCTGTCGGAAAGTTGCCCTACGATCTCTCACATAGGGAGTGAGCGCTTCGACAGTTTCGATATTGTGTGCATAAACATCTAAGCCTGACTTGGCAACAACGGAGACGTGGTCTAGCGAACCGGCAAAGTCACCGGTCAAGGCTTCAACGAGGATATTAGGGGCCCTGGAACAATTTTATTAATTGTAGCTTCAAACAAGGGGAAAGAGACAACAAGAACTCGCTTTTGCTTGATTTTTCTAATGGTTTCTGCAAAGTGACGAGCTCCTCCATCTACAAGGTCTAGCATGAATGTTAACGAGACCCTTCTGCTGATCGTGTTCAACAACACACCATCTCTATCCACACTTGTCAGCACGATATACCCAAGCCCCCATCTGGAGATAGCTTCAGCTGTATTTTCTGGCTCGTGGGGGTCTAGTGGAGGTGGTGTTCGGGAGGTCTTCACAGAACAAAACCGACAGCCGCGGGTGCACGTGTCGCCCATTAACTGATACTCGGGTCAGCGAGCAAGCGCAGAGGGGCTATGTGAGTCCTTGCCATGATTGTTGCAGTGGCAGCCCGCCGGCCTTCCTCCTCCGACACATCTTCTTTACCTCCCCAACAATCTCCGATGTTTGGACAACGAGCTTCCTCACACACAGTGTGAAGATTAAGGCCTCTCAAATCTTTCTTGATTTTATGGAAAGACTTTCCGGATGGTATTTTGGTCTTCAGAAAATCTGGAAGACGAGGGCTAGGAAAATATGAGGTTATAGGGCGTCAACATGGTTCATGAGATGCTTGCCCCTTGGTGTTTCCCAGCACCACTTTCTGTACAGGCTCGCCCGATATGAAGTCGTCCAGAAGAGGTCCATTGTCCAGCAGATGACTAAAACTGGATTTCGCTTTGGGAGGGGTGACAGACGAGGGTGTTGCCAAGCACCGAACTTGGGTCCAAGAGACTGCAGAACGGCGAAAGAAGGGTTTGAGAGCCTGGGTCGTCATTTCTAACGGAATGAACGACGAGGGGGTTATATTACTCGTGGTTAATATACAACTTAGTAATCGTGTTCGTATCCAAACAAAGCTCCCTCGGCACTTGTTCTGCATGAATGCCCTCTCTCGAAGGGAGGAGGATACCCTCGTAAAAACCACAAAAGCACGCGCCTTGAAAGAGTGTGATCCAGTAGTTAAAGGTAATTCTACCACCGAGTCTGGTTTCTTTTTCTTGACGCTCCCCAGAATTTGCGCAGTGTGCCCAAGGGCGGACGCTCTCGGTTGCTTGGGCTTGCAGAGACAAGTACAAGTCGTTGCAAGAGTGCATGCTTCAGTAGTATGTCTCCCATAGCGTTACGTCCTTTCACACAAGAAAATGACCTGTTTTAATTCACTGCAGTACAGGCCCAGAGGCCATGGAAATAGTACGCAAGGAATACCTCCGTCTACGAGATCGGGATGTAGCGTAAAGACCAGCCCTTCCGGGGGGTTTTGATCCAGTTTCCAGACCATGGAGGCACTCTGACATGCAAGAAAGGCATGATGCATGATGCTCAAGGATCAGGATGGGCCAATGAAGAGCGAATATATTACATCGAGTACACGAAACCGCAATCGTAAATCCGCGTGTACCAATACTTGCGAAGATCCTCACTTGGGGACATTCACTGCCACCCATTGCGTATGTATTCCCATGACAGAGGAGATGAATCTGGGAAGGGTCACTTTGAAACGACGAAGAAAGGATGATGCACCATTACTCACCCTGCCAGGCCTACGATGCCATCATTGACGTTCACGAGGCCGAGGTTGGATGCTGGTATCCAAACGTCCAAGACGTCAACGATGAACTGGTAGCGCGCATCCGAACGCATTCTGCGCCGTGATCAGTCCAAGAGAACAAACTGGAGCATATCTGCATACTTTTCGAGAGCAAGCTGTTTCACCTCGCGCTGTGCCACGTCCCCGAGATCTTTCTCGCCCCAAGATTCGGAGGTACGCAGCTTCTTAGCCTCTTGGGCAAGGCGGCCGGCCTACAACTCAGTGTTGAACGGAAATCTGTCATGCACCGGAGACATTACTGACCTTAAGCAGACCATGTGTAATGCTCAGTAAAATTCCAGACAGCCAGAACCGGTTTGAGATGGAAGCGACTCTCTGAGTGGTGTGGGGCTTGAGGCTGATGACTTTTACAGCATTTGCCTGCAATATGGAGAGCGCATGTCGAGATTCGTCTATGAATGCATCGAAGGAAACTCACCCAAATGATTGCATCATAGGTGAGGTACCCAAAGTATGCAAGCTGCCGACCGATGGTCGCAAGCTGTTCGCCTAGTTCCGTGGGAGATTGGGCTGCGCGGAGGGCTGCTTGAAGGTGTTCGACAGGCTTTCCGAGACGCATGACTGAGGAACAATTAGGCTCGCGAGGAGGGTGTAAGAGCGCACTCACGCTTTCGACCGAGAGCGAGATGGTTCTTGAGGGCATTCCAGCGAGTTGCCTCTGCCTTGTTACCGCGAGAGAGGAAGAACCAAGCGAGGAAACGGGAGAGGTACTGTATGGTGCGGTAAAGCTAGAGAGGGAATAAGTTGCATGCAGAGAACGGGGATGTTTGGACATACCTTGTCTCTGCCCAGATTGGTTCCGCCGTACTTGAGGGACTGGGAAACATATGGGTGGAGGACGAGCTGGGATGCGACGGACGACATCATGTAGCACAGTGCGGCGATGAGAGGGATGCTATTAGGAATTGAGACGAGGAGAACGATGGGATATGAGGGGGAGACGGATACCTCGCAAGGATCACGTGGATATGCCGCATCCGTTCCCGGCGCCCGTCTCGGTGGAGAGCGGGAACAGTGTTGAGCGAGCACGGACCTGCTGGCCAAGGCCGCCAAGCGCGAAGGGCTGCGCGAATCACCTTCCGGGACGATACGGAATCGTCACCACCCACTGGCGGGGGATTTCGGAAGACACACGTTACTTCTCCCTTTCCGCCATGCTCCCCGTCGTCCGGCGCGTCCCTGCTGCTACGGTCTGTACCATGCCCACGTGATTCTTCTCCAGCTCATATCCACCCTAGTTCTCCACCTCCGCCCGCCTCATGGTATTCCTCTCGCCCCCTCACCCTCGTGCGCTCACCACCCCACCCCCAGTCCTACAGACAAGAACGCGACACTTTCGGCGACATCCAAGTCCCTGCAGATCGTTACTGGGGCGCCCAGACACAACGGCATGTGACCTTCACGTTCCCCCTCCTCTCTCCCACTCATCCAGTTCACAGCTCACTCCAGAACTTCGACATCGGCGGCCCCACGGAGAGACTCCCACCCCCGCTGATCAAAGCCTTCGGTGTCCTCAAGAAAGCGGCCTCTGTTGTCAACGTCAGCTATGGCATGGATCCCAAAGTCGGTGACGCCATACAGAAAGCGGCAGACGATGCACGTCATCCCACTCCTCCTCCCTCCCTCTCACTTACCTTTTCCCTCAGGTCATTTCTGGCAAGCTCATCGACCACTTCCCCCTCGTCGTGTTCCAGACCGGAAGCGGTACTCAAAGCAACATGAACGTAAATGAGGTTAGCTAGACACTTCCATTCACTGCGAATCTCCCTCTCAATTTCCGCAAAAAGGTCGTTTCCAATCGTGCTATCGAGTTGCTCGGCGGCGTCCTGGGTTCCAAGCATCCAGTTCACCCCAATGATCATGTCAACATGAGTCAGAGCAGCAATGACACGCAAGTTCCTTTCCCGTTCCTTGTTCCTTGCTCCCGCTCATCGAGTAATTATAGGTTCCCAACAGCTATGCATGTCGCAGCTGTGATGGAGATCCACCACTCTTTACTCCCCGCACTCACAAAACTTAGAGATGCTCTCCAAGCCAAGGCTGATGCATTCAAGGACATCATCAAAATTGGACGAACACACCTACAGGTACGCATGCTTTGCCATCGAATCAAGCCAAGACTCGACTTCTCGTCCTCACAGGATGCAACTCCTTTGACTCTTGGTCAAGAATTCAGCGGCTACGTTCAACAAATCGACAACGGAATCGAGCGCGTCAAGGCAGTTGTCCCTCGTTTGAGTCTTCTCGCACAAGGTGGGACCGCAGTAGGGACCGTGAGTTCGGCCCCCTTGTTGCAGTCTGTTCTATCGTTCGACGCGTCCGACAGGGCTTGAACACAAAGAAAGGCTTTGACGTCAGAGTTGCCGCTGAAATCTCAAAGATTACCGGTCTAGAATTCAAGACTGCACCGAACAAGGTAGGTAACCTGGTCGATCACGGGGGCAACCGTTGACGTTGCGGCAGTTCGAGGCCCTTGCCAGTCATGATGCCCTTGTCGAGGCTCACGGTGCTTTCAACGTCATTGCCTGCTCCCTGATGAAGATTGCCAACGATATCCGCTTCCTTGGCTCTGGTCCTCGCTGCGGGTTCGGCGAGTTGAATCTCCCCGAAAACGAGCCGGGTAGCAGCATCATGCCCGGCAAAGTCAACCCCACGCAGTGCGAGGCAGTCACAATGGTCGCCGCCCAAGTTATGGGTAACCAGACCGCTGTGAGCGTGGCAGGCGCCAGTGGCCAATTTGAGGTACTCCGTCTCTGCATCGATTCGGCAGATCTCAATGGTGACCTGTACCATCTAGTTGAACGTATTCAAGCCTGTCATGATCAAGAATGTGCTTCAGAGCATACGCCTCCTCTCTGATGGTGCGTCATGGATCTGTCTTCTGGTGAACTCGACCCCCATTGACGTGTGTCTAGCATCGCGTTCTTTCACTAAGAACTGTGTGGTCGGAATTCAGGCAAACGAAAAGCGCATCAGCCATTTGCTGAATGAGAGTCTGATGTTGGCCACTATCCTCAACAGCCACCTCGGCTACGACAGCGAGTGTTCCATCTATGTAGTACCGCTTCTGTTTTTGCTGACCGGCAAGTTCCAGACGTCGCGAGATGCGCCAAGAAAGCACACAAGGAGGGAACGACATTGAAGGCGGCGACGGTGGCACTTGGATATTTGACGCCAGATGAATTTGACGAGAAAGTGCGGCCAGAGCTGATGCTCTATCCCGACGAGCCTTAGAGAGCGACTGTGTAGTACTGGGGTGGAATAGGATGCTGTTGGTAGACGTCGCGCTCGGTGTGAGCCCGGCGCGTCCGCCAAGAATCGCAGAGGAGGAAACGGGGTTGACCGAGTTTCCGAATTTGGCAGTGTACCGATGCGAGTTAAATCCAACAAAACGAAATACCTGCGCATTTCCCGCCATCGCCCTCCCTTGTGCTCTCGACAGCCACCACAGCAACGGGCTCGCCGTCCCCAACAGCCCTCTCCCCCTTTCCAACCCCAAAATTCGTTCCCGACAACGTCCCCCGTCACGTCCCCGACCTCGCAGCGCGACACTCGCTGGCATAACCCGCTAGCTGCTCGTCTCTTCTCGTTTTTGCACTCCCTGGTTTTTCTTTCTCTTGTCTTATCTCTCATCCCATCTCTGCGCCATGTCTCTCAGCCGAATTCTCAACGACCCTCCCCCTCCCCCCCGTGCCGCCCTCTCCGGTCCCTCGCGTGCCTCCGCCATCGACACACCGCCACCCGACACGTCTCCCGTCTCTAACCCCGTCCCCGTCCCTCCTGTTCATCCCCGGCAACACCACCAGAGCCAGAGTCCGCTCGGAGACCATCCACCTCCCCCTCGCGGCTATGCATACCAACCTGTCTCTTATCAAGGCGCAGGCGGATGGGACCCTTATTCAGGCAACTATGTCCAGGGTGACATATTTCCGCTGGGTCCCGGTGGAAACTATTACCCTCAGCCCGAGGTTGCTGCAACTCCTTCCGGTCCCCCCGAGCCGCTCGAAGGTACTGTCGGCGCTTATTACAAGGAAGGTGAAAACGAACATGCTTCCAAGAAACGGAGGAAGGCAATAGATGACGACCCGGATTATCAACCTCCTGCTTCAAGACGCGTACGTCCTCTCTTTGATTGCACATTGATACCAGTGTAAACACCGTCACTCTCACCC
This sequence comes from Boletus rubroflammeus, assembly GCA_038090375.1. Classification (NCBI taxonomy): domain Eukaryota; kingdom Fungi; phylum Basidiomycota; class Agaricomycetes; order Boletales; family Boletaceae; genus Boletus; species Boletus rubroflammeus. Next base: position 34,345 of record JBBPMQ010000126.1, on the reverse strand, counting down.
GGCTAGCCTGGACTCCGAAGAAACCCCCCTCGCTCCAAGGCTGCTCGTCAAGAGAATTCTCCTTCAGATAGCCTTGACGTATTTCCCACTGTTACCGAGCATCACCAGACTGACGACGACCGTCGTATTATATCGTCGGACCTGTCAGATTGTGAGGAGATGTGGATCGGGGAGCTCAGTGATTATATCATGGAGACGCACAAACGCCAGCGCCAGGTTGAGTCGTGGTTTGAGGCCAGCGTCCTGGTGAATACTATATAACGTCTTCTAAATCCGCATTTCTCACAATTTGCTCAGGAGCGCAATTCCACCACGGCGGTCACGCTGTCGAGACATTACGTGTCACGGATTGCACGGATTCCTCCCCCTCCTCCGTCGCCTCCACCAATGCCCCCCGTTTCTGTTGACGAGGATCTCCTGTCTACCCTCCACCCCTCACCTCCACCGGATTCCACCCTCTTTGATTATGCGGGCGATTCAAACGATTATGATCGCACCTCACTGTGTAGAACGTTCAACGTTGGTGCGGAGGCGGCGGCTCGAGAGTTGGAAGAATCACTTCTTGGGTCACGACCGAGGACTAAACGAAAGGACCTATCCAAGCGTCCAGCGAACGGTGCGGTGTCAGATGCGAGCAGCGACCTTGACATGCGGACCGCCGCTGTCAGAAAAGACAAACCAGCAAACAAGAAGAGGAGAGTGGACCATGACGCATCGGCGATTGCGGACGAGTTTGAGAGAACGGTGAACGAGGCGTCAATGTCTTCTTCCAGGGCTATAAAATCGAAAGGCAAAGGAAAGGTGTCTCAACTTAGGGAGCAGAGCGTTGAAAGTACCGCGACATCATCGCTTACTCCGAGAGGTCGCAAGAAGTCTGCAGCGAGGAAGAAGTATGATGGGCTCTACCCAGATGGCGGCGGACAGTCCGGTCGGGGTTCAGCCGCCGGTTCAGTTGTAGGTGATGTCACACCATCTGCATCCCGGCCGGCATCGCCAGCTCTGACGGTCACTTCAACCGTTGTATATGAGCTCGATGAGGTGGTGCCACCTCTCAAACGAGCGAGAAAAGTCGACAACAGTGCGATGGCCAAGCGTCTCAGATCCTTAGAGGAGGCACAGAGGAAAGTCTGGACGAACATCGCAAGAAGGGACATTGCCAAGGTATATAGCTAGTGCCCTATATGAGTGACAGCTCTAACGTGATAGCAGGTGTACAAGTACGCCGCCATGGGTTACCAAGCCAGACAGAGTCAGGTCAAACGACTTGCGATGCTGTCCTCCATGCAAGCCCGCCGACCGTTCACACGCACCGCAAAAGCCAACAAAGACGTGCAAGCGAAAGCGAAGCGTCTAATGCGCGAAATGCTCGTTTTCTGGAGAAAGAATGAGCGGGAAGAGAGAGACGTGCGGAAACGAGAGCAAAAGGAGGCTATTGACCGAGCGAAGATTGAGGAAGAGAAGCGCGAGGCAGCACGTCAGGCACGGAAACTTGAATTTTTGATCAGCCAGACCGAGCTTTATAGCCATTTCGTGGGCAACAAGCTGAAAAGTACGTTGCCGCGGTCGTTCGAGGATGATTCAAATGCTCATCCTCTCGCAACCTTAGCTGCCGAAATCCAGGGGGATGCCCTGGAAACGTCGGTAACTCCTGCCGGTGCAGATCTAGCAGACATTGATGCAAGCTCACTGAGAGAAATCGACTTTGACGACGGTTAGCCGTTGTGTTTCCGTACGATACTTCATCAGGTTGATTATTTTCTTTCAGAGGACCAAACTAATCTTCATCGCCACGCCCGTCACAATGCCCAAGAGGCCATTGCACTTGCCAAGCAACGGGCACAACAGTTTGATACCCAGGCTGCTCTTGAACGCAAAACAACTGAGGCACTCCAATTAGCGAAGGCTCAGGCGCACATTCGGGATGATGACGACGAGACAGGCCCTCCCGCAGCCCCCCTTTTGGACCGTAAGCAGTCGTCTGTTTCTGCATATATTGTTTGCTTAACCCCGCTGTAGTTGACTCCAACGAGCTTAACTTCCAAAACCCAACTTCTCTGATTGGGCCATTAACCATCAAGCAGCCGAGGATGCTCATGGCTCAGTTAAAGGAATACCAATTGAAGGGTCTCAATTGGCTCGCGACATTGTATGAGCAAGGCATCAATGGCATCCTGGCAGATGAAATGGGTCTTGGAAAGGTAGTGTTCCCTGTCCCTCTCAATGTCTGTAACGCTCAGGAACGAATTGTCATCCAGACGGTGCAATCGATCTCTCTGCTCGCCTATCTCGCCGAGGTACATGACATATGGGGTCCATTTCTTGTCGTTGCTCCTGCATCTACTTTGCATAACTGGCAACAAGAAATCACCCGATTCGTACCAAATCTTAAGGCGCTACCCTACTGGGGGAATGTCAAGGATCGCGCAACTCTACGAAAGTTTTGGAGCAAAAAAGAAATCAGCTACAACCAGGATGCCCCATTTCATGTTCTCATCACGAGTTATCAGTTGGTGAATTGATGAACAGATCTCCTATATCGTATGCGTTGCTTATACATTTCCAGGTCACCCAAGACCAACAATACTTTCAAAGAGTCAAATGGCAATACATGATTCTGGATGAAGCCCAAAACATCAAGAATGCATCGAGCGTTCGCTGGAAGACACTTCTAGGTTTTCAATGTAGGAATCGATTGCTCCTCACCGGCACTCCAATCCAGAATTCCATGCAAGGTCAGCCTTTTGCAATACATATACTCACTCCGCGCTAATCACAATAGTACAATGATAGAACTTTGGGCACTCCTGCACTTCATCATGCCAAGCCTCTTCGACTCTCACGATGAATTCAACGAATGGTTCTCGAAAGACATTGAAAATGCCGCTGAGAACAAGGGCAGCAAGTTGAACGAATATCAACTACGGCGATTGCATATGATTTTGAAGCCATTCATGCTTCGTCGTGTAAAACGACATGTGCAGAATGAATTGAGCGAGAAGGCACGTCCGCTTAATCGTATCGAATCGACGTCACTGACATGACCGTCGGAAAGATTGAAATAGATATCTATGTAGATCTTAGCTCACGGCAACGGGCATTGTACCGTGCGCTTCTTGCCAATGTCTCTGTTGCCGATCTTCTCGAAAAGGCGGCAAACATTGGTGACGCTGATTCGGCTCGCTCGTTGATGAACTTGGTCATGCAGTTCCGCAAGGTTTGTGATTTCAATTCTTTTCAGATTACCATGGGCTTACAAAAAGGACAGGTTTGCAACCACCCTGAGCTATTTGAACGTGCGGATGTCATGGCACCTTTCTCGTTCGCCCGCTTCGGCCGGTCAGGACCACTCGGTCGCGAAGGCGACCTGATTTTCGTGCCCTACTCGACGCGAAACCCAATCGAGTATCAAGTTCCTGAATTGTTATACCTGGATGGCGGGCTTGTTGATATTCCATCGGTAAACCCTGGACCTCGTTCACGCAAACTTTGTGCACACAACCTTTTCAATATATGGTCCACAGACAGGATATATCAGTCAATGTACGGCGAAATTGAAGGTATTGTCTACATAACGTTCTCGGCATATAGATTATGCTCACCACTATGTTCAGAGTCTCCTGCCTTTGCATTCCTGCGTCTCTTGAACAGCGGTCCAGCAGAGGTTCACGGCCTTCAAGTATCACCCTTTATGCTCAATCGATTGGTGGAATTGCAACAAGAAAACAAGATTACCGAACAGTCCACCATGTTAATGTAAGCGTATTGATTTGAAGGGAAAACAAACTGATCTTTTGTACAGGGAGACTAGTCACAGTGCATCCGATGTCAAAACCCCACCCCTCCCATTTTTGTCGTATCAGCTTTATAACCCCGATCTCAAAGGAATATCCGCCTCTGTCTGGCAAGAGTCATGTTTGTCTCGACCTGGTCTGAGGTGGTTTGTCCCCGCTGTGGTCGCACCGCCGATATCCATGACGTGCACAAACCGCTCATTCATTGAATACCAGAATCGAGTTTTGGAAGCACCCATGGAGTCAATAGCCTTGTATGGTCTCTCGCGCGAACTTCAAGAGTCTCCCGCCGCCTGTAGCCTTTATAACGACCTCGTTCCAATGGTTCCAGCTGCAGGGCTGGTTTGCAGTTCTCCTTCCGACCAATTGCCACAATCTAGCATGCTGATTCCAGAGGCAAAACGACTCATCTACGACTCTGCCAAACTTGCACGTTTGGATGCGCTGTTGCAGGAGCTCAAGGCGGGCGATCATCGAGTCTTGATCTACTTCCAGATGACTCGCATGATGGATTTAATGGAGGAGTATCTGATATATCGGCAATACAAGTATCTACGTCTGGATGGATCCTCGAAACTCGAAGACCGAAGGGATATGGTAATGGATTGGCAAACAAGGTCCGTGTTTCCTACGTTGTTTGTTCCGCAGGCTTAATTTCGTCTCTAGACCGGACATATTCGTGTTCTTGCTCAGTACTCGTGCTGGTGGACTCGGTATCAACCTTACTGCTGCAGATACTGTGGTATTCTACGACCATGATTGGAACCCATCCAATGATGCCCAGGCCATGGACCGCGCACACCGTTTGGGTCAGACTCGCCAAGTGACCGTCTACCGCCTCATTACCAAGGGCACGATCGACGAACGCATCATTCAGCTCGCGCGTGTCAAGAAAGATGTGAGTAGATTGCTTCGTTTAATTTAATGACATTTCTGACTTTCTGTCAGGTCCAAGACATTGTTGTTGGCAACAAAAACTTCACCGATGTTGCGAAGCCCAGCGAGATTGTTCAATTGTTATTGAATGACGAACAGCTGGCCAACATTGACAACACGAATGGACCAGGACTCCCTCCCAAAAAACTCGGTAAGCGGCCCGGTGGGTCTGCAAGTACCAACAATGATGCCGTTCGAGACCTATGGAACGACGAGGGTGACGATTTCTTTGGGCACCTTGCTAACCAGGGGAATGTAACGGCGGATAAGGGGGAGGAAGATGGTACTGCAGCAGCACCAAGCCGGGGAAAGAAGCGCAAAGGTGGAGGCTCCTCTGGGGTTCCACGACCCCGCAAAACTGGAGGGAAAGCCGCTGGCAAGAGGAAGGCGGAGGGTACCAACGATATTGGGTCTGGGATGGATGTTCAGGTTGAATGATCTGCGTCTGTCTCGATTTGTTGTTTGTTTTCTCATTCGTCCGTAGACTCATCTGTAGAGTAGTTCATGCATTTTGTACCGCCTTGTATTGTACATGTCTTTAATATCTATCCTATTTTGTTCCTGGACCTTGGGTTGGATGCGGTCATGAGTGTTGGATGTCGAAATCTACAATGGTCAGACCGAGTGGCAAGAACGCGGCACTGCGTGACAGTGCATGTGGTATCCACGATCATGCCAAATCATGATCATGATCACGGTCTCTCTAAAGCCAACATCCAGAGCGATTTCGACCAACTGCAATTTCTTTAGGAGCTGGCAAGATCCTATTCGACCCATCTTCTTTCCCAATGCCCAAGAAAAGGAAGACGCAGTTGAAGCCCGTCGCCCGTGGCTTCGCAACCACATCCATACCCAAGAAAGCCATCCAGGCGGACGAGATTGCACCACCGACTGACGAAGTACCCCTCTCTGATGATTTGGTGACCGAAGCTGTCGAGGCGACGGCAGATCATCAGGCTGCTCTTCCAGGCGTTCTACGAGACTCAGTGAAATTGGTTGCTGAACAAGATGGACAGCAGTTTTTGCAGATCATGGTCGACAAGTACCAGGAGAAAACAGAGAAAGAAATATCGAGGACTATCAAGGCGTGTTCCCCCAGCTTCCTTGCCTTTGCTCCTTGGACTCTAACCCTGCATACCAGGCGATTGAGGTGGATAAGCGTATCTCCAGAGGGTTCAACACTGTAGAAGTCGATCCCGTGTTGGTCGAAGAGATTTTACGTCTCCACGTGCAAGAAGAAATGTCCAGAGGTCATTCATTTTCTTTTGCGTCCATTCGCCGGTTCGACTCAATCTGGTGATTCTTAGCACGCCATCATACCGACCACACAAAGGAGAAAGCCGCGACTCGTCTCGCAGTGACATATGGTATTCTACGCAGGCTTGGCTTTTCCGAAGATTGGGTGGAACAATGTCTGCGTTCCATGTCCGGTATTGAATTCGATGAGGCCTCAGACTGGGTCAGTCCAGACTCATCGCGGAAATTGCGTTGTCTTGCTCACGTGCCATTAGCTTGTTGTTCGTTGCCCTGATAACGAAGTCGAAATAAGTACGTGTTTCGAATTCAAGGCCTCGCAGAGTTTGACTCTATCCATTACCAAGAGGAAGCTTCCGGTGATTTGCTCAAGTCAATCAATACTCCAGATCCCGGAATGCCGGTTCTTTCCCAGGAATGTCCAGCAAAGTTACTCGAATCAGAGTCTTCCAGCTCCACAAAACTGGGGATGAATGCATCTCCCCTTCTCTCATCGCACAATCATTGCAATGGGAACCAAACGCCACCGGAAGGGGTGTCGACTAGCGTCAACCCGGGCAGCCCCTCATCAAAGTATATCTCGTCAGAGCTCGATGATCCTAACCTGGAATATGTTCGAATAAAATTGCAGCTTCTGAACCTCAAGAAGAGTAACGGATCGCAAGAGCAAAGATCAGATGTCGCAAGTCTTCTAGAGGAAAGAATGCGGAGTGCGAAGTCGCACTACTTCTTTGATGAAAGGGATGCCGAACGACTGTATCGCTCTGAACTCGAAAAGGCGAATGCTCAACTCCTTCAAGCAACGCTTCGCGGATCTCTAGAACCTGTCCGGCCGAAAAGCAGAAAAGGCACCAACGTTCCGACGACTCTCGCTATACCCCCGGGGCCAGAACTGCAGCCCGACCTGTTTGATCAAGAGGATGACGAATCTTCTGGAGGGCTGCTTGAAATTCTGGATGCCCCATCCGAGGTCGAAGGTCCTCGAGGAACAATAATTTCCGTCAAAGACATGTCATTCCACAAGCAGAGTGGGGGGAAGCTACCACAGGTCGTACTCTTGGAATACGTATCCAAAATTGACCGGTACGCTGCAGTTACATTCAGCAGCCTATCTGGGCATAGCCGCGCGAAGCGCTCTGGAGTCCGGGTGTTGTGGGGTGGCGGTAAGGTGGACGAGTGGAAAATGGAAGACATTGCCTGTCATGAAGAGTCACAGGCAGAAAATTACATCGCTACCGTCGCGCTCCATGCGCTTTCGTTCCTTCCTACGGAGGGGTTTGCCGCTGGGTCAATGAACAGCCCTGTTGGTAACACGTTCTTCAGACTGTTCCCTCCGGTCTTCAGAGACTTGTGGGACGAACTAGTGACGGATAGGAAACTCAGGGAAGGACGTATAAATCGAGAGATTTGGGCCAAGTTATGGAGTATTGTTGGCCCAAAGATCGATACCAGTAGAGACGTGAGTTTCTTCTTTAAATCGAGCATCTGTGATTTTAACTCGGTTTAGACAAGAGAGGTAACACTTGGATTAGTTGCTGAGACCAAAGGCGTTTCTCAGACGCCAACTCTTCCGCGGAACATCGAGGCGAATTATGAACAACTCATTGCAGATCTCAGATCACGCCAGTCAAGGCCAGCTTATCAAGAAATGCTGGTCAGTCCTGTTTGTCTTATGTCGTGAATGATTGATTGCATAAAATATGTTAGATCCATCGGAGCTCCTTACCCATAGCAAAATATCGTGAAGACATTATTTTAACGTTGGAAAACGCTCAGATTCTTGTGCTTTGCGGTGAGACAGGATGGTGAGCACGCATCACGCGGACTTAAAATCGTCACTGACGTTCATCTCAGTGGGAAGTCTACTCAAGTACCTGCCTTCATCCTCGAAGACCAGCTCTCACGGGGACAGTCTTGCAAGATATATTGCACGGAGCCCCGTCGTATCTCTGCAGTTTCGCTTGCGCAGCGGGTTTCACGTGAATTGGGAGATCCCCCAGGCACAGTCGGCACTCTGAGTTCTCTCGTTGGATACGCCATTCGTTTGGAAAGCAATACCACAAAAAATACGCGCTTGACCTACATCACCGCAGGCATCGCGTTGAGAATGCTGGAACGTGGCTCCGGGCGTGGCGATCAAGGTACAGCATTTGACGAGGTAACGGTGAGTGTCTATCTCTTCATGGTATCCCATGTAGTGGATCGGTATCACGGTCCAAAATCAGCACATAATTATCGATGAAGTTCACGAACGCACTATCGAGTCGGATTTCCTCCTCGTTGTACTTAAGTCACTGTTACCGCTGCGCCCCGATTTAAGGTACGAGGGTTGTACTTCTTGTACTGCTCCAATCTCAGGGGTCTCGATAGGGTAATCCTCATGTCTGCAACGGTGGATTCAGACAAGATATCAAGTTTTTTTGGAGGCTGCCCGATAATCCACGTTCCAGGTCGAACATTCCCTGTAGACGTCCTATACCTTGAGGATGCCATTGAACATACTGGCTGGTCAATATCCGAAGACTCACCGTATGCGAAACGACGTGAGTTTCATGCAACTCTAGTAAAAGGATAAGAGCTTCACACTTGCCTTTCTGCAGGACACAGCAAATTCTACCAGCGCAAGAGCCGTACAGATTGGGACGAGTCTACAGCGATCGATGAAGACGAAGATACGACGTTAGTTGAAGACGAAGCTATCGTGAAGATACCGATTTCAGTGGAAAAACGCTATTCTCCCATGACGGAACGAACTGTTGAACTCCTCGACGAGCGTGTAATCACTTACGATCTGATTATTCGGCTACTCGAGCACCTATGCTTCAAAGATCAATCACTCCATTCGTTTTCCTCCGCGGTCTTGATCTTCATGCCCGGCCTCGCCGAAATTCGTCGAATGAACGACCTTCTTTCTGATCACCTCTCCTTTGGACAGGAATCGCTATTCCGTGTCTATCCATTGCATTCCACTCTTTCAAGCGAGAATCAAAATGCTGTCTTTGACGTACCTCCCGCCGGAATGAGGAAGATAGTCATTGGTATACGTCCAGCACATCGTTGTGTTGATGGTCGAAGTTGACTTCCCCTCTCTCAGCTACGAACATTGCAGAGACAGGCATCACAATTCCTGATATCACTTGTGTTATTGACACCGGAAAACAGCGAGAGATCATGTACCTTCGCCTTATGCTACATTGACACGGGACTGACAGCCACTCAGGTTCGACGAAAAGCGTCAATTGAGCCGTTTAGTGGAAACATTCGTTGCGAAGAGTAATGCTACCCAGCGAAGAGGACGAGCGGGCCGCGTCCGGAATGGAATATGCTTCCATCTGTTCAGCAAACGGCGTCATGATACCCTGGTGAGTGTAACTGAATACTTTTGTGGGGTGTGGCTTAACAAGTATGTACAGCTTGCAGAACACCCTCTTCCGGAAATGATGCGACTGAGTCTATCAGATCTCGCCTTGCGCATCAAGACTATGAAGGTAAAGATTGGAGCGTCTATCGAAGATGTCCTTTGTCATGCGTTGGACCCCCCTACGTCAATAAATGTCCAGAGAGCTGTCGCAGCCTTGGTTGAGGTATGAAAATTTTGACAAGCCTCACGCAGAGAACTGAGCATTTTCAGGTGCGAGCGCTGACACCCTCGGAAGATATTACTCCTATGGGCCGATTACTTAGCAAGCTACCCACAGACGTCCATCTCGGAAAACTCCTCTTGATAGCCGTGGTATTTCGTTGTCTTGATCCCGCGTTGACCATCGCAGCAGCATTGAGCTCAAAATCACCATTTGTGACGCCTCTTGGCATGGGGGAAGAGGCCAATCGCGCAAAGAATTCGTTCTGCATTAGTGGGTGATGCGTTTCCTGACCCTCCGCTGGAGTCTCACGCGGAAAACTGCAGATGATTCCGACTTCTTGACAATTCATGCTGCATTTGCAGCTTGGAGAAGGTCTGCTAACCAAGGATTGGCGCACAAATTTTGTCAAAAGAATTTCCTCAGTCACGAAAACCTGTTGCAAATTGAAGAACTGCGTCAGCAATTCCTTGGGTTGGCAACCTGCGTCCGATGGACTTCATGTCTCTGACGCTTCTGTTCTAGTTATTTGGTTGATTCTTCTTTCGTCTGTGTGGATACGGAATTTGTAAAGGAGCTGAGCCGGTAAGTCTTGAGTGTTCACGTTATGGTAAGTGGCTTATCTTCGGGCCAGTGCTCGGTTTGGACGCAATCGATATCGGTTTGTCACGGTCCCTCCTGAGTTGGACAGCAACAGCAACAATCTCGCCATCGTCAACGCTGCTCTGCTCTCCGGGCTATACCCAAAGCTCCTTTGTGTTGACATTACGAATGAACTCCAAATGCGCACACTTTCGAACAATCAGACGACCTTCTTCCCTCCTTCGTCTGTCAATTTTAGGAGAAAACCAAAAGATATAGCTGCCAATTATTTGGTTTACTTCACTCTCATGTATGTCGCGGCATGGCACTGTATGGGTAAATTTACTCACTAAGGTTTAGGCAGTCGAAGAAGGTGTATGCTTGGGAGACTGCACCGATCGATGACCTAGCCATACTCTTGTTGTGCGGCGAATGTGACTTCAAGGTCAGTCTTTGTTTGGAAGCTTACGCACTGCATCACACGTTCGCTGATTGGGAGGGTCCATAGCTCATGTCAGATACGGCGATTGTAGATCGAAAGGTCAAGTATCGCCTCACGCCTAGAGCTAACATAGCCGTGAAGATTTTGCGAACTCAACTGAACAGTATTTTGGCCCAGCAATTCCGAGGAAAACCATTGACGGAGTCACAAATCCAATGGCATAAACTCGCAATGACTGCGTTGGGTAGGACAAAGCTGGAAGCTGAGGTCGAGCAGTCCGCAAGTACGAAGATGATGATTAGATGATTCGGACACTCATACCAATTGATGGACAATAAAATACCAAGTACCTTGTCAAGACTGTGTAGCTAAAGATGTTGTCATTATATTGGTACAGAAGATAAACTCGTTGAGATCTATTGAACCTATATCATATTGCCCGGAAGAATGTGCAACAATGTAGGATAGAATACATGGTCATACGCCGACTGCAGAATTACTCCTCGTCTTCGTCCTCGCCATCACGGCTGCGGATCCATGATTGTGAATAGACAGTAGATGCTGCGTGAAGAAATGGACACATACGCAATGTTGTAGAATCGGAGTTGATAAACGTCTTTTGAAGATGCGACGACTCGAATCCAATCGCGCAAAGTGTTCTTCTTCAAAAACTTTTTTGTCAAGTACTTAAGATACCGTTTTGAGAAAGGAACAGTGGACGTGACGATGATCTTGTTGCTTGCTACAGAGGGGATCAGCTGGATAGCTATGGCGTGCCATGAGATACTCACGATCGCGCGTTATCTTGACATTTTCGGCAAGTTGCCCCGTCTTACCGTCGACCTTGGTGCGGTCGTGGAGGAACTTTTCAAAGTCGGCGCCGTCGAAGACACCGTCAGCGGCGGGACGAGAGTAGTCGATGATGAATTTGTGTTTCGCAGACGGGGTCTTTGCGGCGGTAGGCTAAAGCATCAAGGCGTGAGCCTACTGAGAAGGTAACTCAGCAAAGCATTGCCTGGACTGACCATCTTGACGACTTGAAGGAATAACAATATTGTTCAGAAGTGACGAGGACGAGGATGATTGATGATATTAAAACTGTACAGTCGTGTTCCCACGATCGGGTAGATGACATAATCACCAGAGAAGGAGAGATCCTCTCACATGGAATCTCCAGAAAAAACATATGGCCTCGTCACTAACCCGCGAACAGGTCGCCTCCGCGCAGAGGGAGGGGGACTACGCCATCAAGTCTGAATCCTCCCAACCTAAACTTGATACTTCCCAATGGCCGTTGCTGCTGAAAAACTACGACAAGCTGCTCATCCGTTCAAGCCATTTCACCCCCATTCCATCCGGGAGTAGTCCTCTCAAGCGTGATATCTCCAGCTATATCAAGTACCTTTTCCACTCTCGTCATTCTCTCAATCTCACATCCCTCTTTTTGTAGGTCTGGTGTCATCAACCTAGACAAACCATCAAACCCTTCTTCGCACGAAGTCGTTGCTTGGCTCAGGCGGATATTGCGAGCAGAAAAAACCGGCCACAGTGGAACTTTAGACCCCAAAGTGACAGGCTGTCTGATTGTCTGTATTGATCGAGCGACGCGTCTGGTCAAATCCCAACAAGGGGCAGGTCCGCAGGTATCCTCCTTGACCTTTAACCACGCGACTGACTGGTATTCAGGAAAAGAGTATGTCTGTGTTCTGCGATTACACTCCAGCCTCCCAAATCCCACTGCCCTTCCACGCGCCCTTCAGACACTGAGTGGTGCGCTTTTCCAACGACCCCCCCTCATTTCCGCCGTGAAGCGTCAATTGCGCATACGTACCATCTATGAATCCAACCTCTTGGAATTTGATGAGAAGCGTAATCTTGCCGTATTCTGGGTGTCGTGTGAGGCCGGCACTTACATTCGAACATTATGCGTTCACCTTGGTCTTTTACTTGGCGTCGGCGGTCACATGCAGGAGCTACGGCGAGTAAGAAGCGGTGCCATGTCAGAAAATGATGATATGGTGACTATGCACGATGTATTGGATGCGCAGTGGATGTATGATAACACTCGCGATGGTAGGCACGAATTATTGCATTGTGTCTTAGGCTGACGATTCACAGAGTCGTACCTTCGGCGTGTCATCCGACCACTCGAGAGCTTATTGGTTGGTTATAAGCGCATTGTGGTGAAAGATAGCGCAGTTAACGCAGTGTGCTACGGAGCGAAGCTCATGATACCTGGCCTCCTTCGGTACGAGGCCGACATCTCTGTCAATGAAGATATCGTCCTCATGACGACGAAAGGTAGCAATCAACTACTTGACAATCAAGCATGTACTGACGTTTGAGCAGGAGAAGCGATTGCTCTCGCGATCGCTCAAATGTCCACGGTCGAGCTCGCAACATGTGATCACGGTGTTGTCGCAAAAGTGAAGCGATGCATCATGGAGCGAGATACTTACCCTCGCCGCTGGGGCCTTGGTCCAATGGCATTACATAAGAAAAAGATGGTGAAGGAAGGGAAACTTGGCAAGCATGGAGAGAAGATCAATGGTGTTACTCCTGCTGAGTGGAGCCGTGACTACGTTGATTACAACCGAGAAGTGAGTTCACCATCGTCGCCCCTTTGACCCGCACGGATCAAATGTTGGAATCCTTTCAGCAGCCCCCTGTCGCTGTTGCAGCCGTCGTGGCAGTCACTGCCTCCGAGCCACCAGCTCCAGCAGCGGCGGGCGAACCATCGGGTTCCACACAAAAGGAGAAAGAGAAGAAACGCAAGCGCAAGTCAGAAGCTGCAGAGGGAAGTGCCGACGTTTCTATGACCGTGGAGGGTGCAGAAGGTGATGGGGCTGACCGTGATGAAAAGAAGAAGCGGAGGAAGGAAAAGAAAGAAGCAGAGGGTGGCGAGGACGATGAAGCACGGAAAGAGAGGAAGCGCTTGAAGAAAGAAAAGAAGGCGAGGGAAGCAGCAGGAAATGCCTAAGGATATGCAACTTGTAGTTGCCACCGGGCATTTGCGATCTGTAACTTTCTTGGTTCCCATCTTTGATCCTCGCCGGGGCGATGTACCCTCCCCTAGTAACTGTGTAACCATCAAAATTGTTGAACAGATCCCTCATGTAGCCAGTCCGCCATTCCGGTCTCTCACCCACATCCATCGCGATGACCATCCTGCCACCAGTCCAAAAGCCGAAGAGCCAGAAACCGATACCCAAATTCGAGACTGGTGAGTACCACGGAGTGACGGACACCTTGAGACCTGGTTATTTAACGATACAGGTCCTGATTATGAGGTCCTGCATGCCCTCGGGGAAGGTGCTTACGGAACTGTGGCAGCAGCTCTTCATAAGCCCTCGGGAAGATACGTGGCGATCAAGAAGATCCTCCCGTTTGACCATACCCTCTTCTGCCTGCGAACGTTGCGAGAACTCAAGTTGCTCAAGTTCTTTTCAGAGGTATGCGTGAATGAAAATGCAAGCACTCCTCATCACCCTCCTGCATATATACTAACAACGACCATGACCAACCTAGATCATCTCAATATTGGACATCGTCAAGCCTTCATCCCTAAATGACTTCAAGGAAGTCTATTGTAAGACCACTTACGCCTGATCTTTGATATTTATTGAACTTTAGCCAGTTATTCAAGAACTGATGCAAACCGATCTGCACCGCGTCATACGCACTCAATCGCTCTCCGACGATCACTGTCAAGTGACTATTATCTTCTTACAATCGATACATTCACCAACCTGATTCTTCCCACTAAGTACTTCATCTACCAGCTCCTTCGAGCCCTCAAGTCTATCCACAGCGCAGACATCGTCCACCGAGACCTCAAACCTGCAAACTTGCTGTTAAATGCGAACTGTGATTTAAAAGTCTGCGACTTTGGTCTAGCCCGAAGCATCAACTCGACTGCGCCCGGAGGGAAGGAGGTAGGATTGATGACCGAGTATGTCGCAACACGCTGGTATCGGGCACCCGAAATTATGCTTTCGTTTAAGATGTACACCAAGGTACGGTGGCTGATATTGCACTGTCAGACCAGGATTGCTTCAATATCACTAGTCTGTTGATCTATGGGCGGTCGGCTGTATATTAGCAGAGTTGCTTAACCAGAAACCCCTCTTTCCGGGGCGGGATTACGGACATCAGCTTGACCTTATCTTGGATGTGATAGGTCAGCTTCTGTCACGGTTGATGTTGTTCCGTGCAGCTCAGGCTACTGGCTAAATAGGTACACCAACATTGGACGAGTTTTACTCCATCACTTCAAGACGATCAAGAGACTACATCCGAGCGCTTCCTATACGCAAGCGCAAATCCTTCACACAGATATTTCCCAAAGCATCCGCAGATGCCCTCGATTTCTTACAGAAAACACTGGTCAAAACACCACTTTCCTAGCTGGGGATGTTGACCACTGACGACTGATTGCAGACTTTCGATCCAATAAAGCGCCTGACCGTTGATGAAGCTCTGGAACATCCATACGTCTCAGCATATGTGTGTTTAGTTGCACTCATTAGCGAAATCACCGCTGACAGATGTCTGTCATCTCAGCACGATCCAGAGGACGAACCGAGTGTCGCATCATTGGATCCAGACTATTTCGATTTTGATCGTGAGCGTGATCAGCGCGACGTCAAACCCCCAGCTTTATGCTCACATCCTTCGTATAGAGCACGATCTCACTCAAGCGGAGCTAAAAGGTACCTACCTGATCTGCACGCTATAGTGTTATCTCTGACTAATGCTTCAGAACTCTTGTTCGAGGAAATGCAATCACTTGTTCCCTCCATCTGATCAACTACGTGCGATGTTACTTTCTACCGTGCGGCTGCAATATGCAACCCATCAAACTCTACTTCACATCTCACATCTTGAACAACTTCCCCAACTTATCGTATTGCCAAAGATGTGTAGAGTTCACAACTAATATCATACATGATAAGATCGTACAATCTGAAAGTCAACTGTGGAAACATCTGGGTCTGGGGGACAACGAAACCAATGCGGTATCATACCTGATTAGTTACAATCGTATCAAACAAATTCGAGGATAACAATAACCTCCGATGCCATCGTGATCTCAAAACTCAGAACCTACCACCCGCCCAGAACCCTGACGCAACGCCTTTGACACCGAAATCCCCAAATCTCGTATCAAAATCTAACTCCGTCCCATATATGGTACGCTTCGCTGGAGGAGCAGGGGTACCTTGTTCAGTGGCCGACGTTTGAATGGCGGTCAAACCGAGACCAGACGCAACCTCATTACTCGAAGGAGCTCTCTGGAGTCCACTTGACCCGCTAGCTTCCCCTCGTGCCAGAGAACCCCCTGAGGCAGCACGCCCACTCGCCCTCGAACTCGATCGTGGGACGCCAAACGGACCTAACCGATCGGAGTGGCGACTAGCTGGGCGTTCGGGATTTGCTGCTGGCGAAGGGGATGTAGGTGGCTCCGGATGAGGAAAGGTTCCCATCATGAGAGGATACACAGCCTGGGCAGGCGTCGAGGCGATCGGCACGAAGCTAAAGCTAAAGGGATTTTGATTCTCGACGTTGTTCGCAGAACTGGTTGCCGGTGCACTCATAAGGGGAGGAGAGGTGGGGCCATAGAAGTTCGGAAGGCGTTCAATCGGAGGCGGCAGGTCTTCTTCCCGTCCAGAGAAGATGGAAAAACCAGGGCCACCGCGCCGCCCGGGGGATTCCGAGGGATCAGAAGGCTCAGCTTGCGGGGGTTCTGAGGACAATGGCACATCTATACTCTTGTTCTCTGGTTCATGAAGCTTCATCCGCTTGTGAGCTGGTCGATCAACATCGACCTCCGGCTCCGCCTCCATGCCCTCTTGCACCAGCTCGAAGACTCCCGAAGTACTACTCAATATGGAATCTCGAGGACGTTTACCCAACATTGAGTGCGGAAACCCAGGTAAAAGCGAACCGGTTTGCCTATGCTGCTCCACATCATTAGCAGATCGTAAGTCGGGTGGCACGAGCGTGTCAAGATTAGAAGGATCACTTGAAAGTTCGGAAGATCCTGAATGTTCAATGGCTGGAAGAAGACTACATTCTGCTCAGATTGGAAAACAAAAAGTGTGGCATGTTAACATACGCAAAGGAAGGACGGTAAGGAGATCGGACGCGCTTCGGCGTTGAAGGTGGCTCTGGTATTCGGACTGAATGTTCCTGAACTGTCGCCATTGATGTATCAAGGGAAGGTGAGCTCTTTGCTTGAGCGCAAAGATCTTGGATCTCCGAAGTGAGATTCCGGATCTTTGTCTCAAATGACTCGATCAGAGAAGAGACTTTCTCTTTTAAGTCAGTGAGCTGTGCTTTGTGGGAGTCTAACTCCTGCTGTACAGGAGCAAGCTGCTCACAAAATGAGTACGAATGTAGTTTTTTCTGTGACATCACTCACTGCTTCGGCGATCACAGTTTCTAAGGCCTTGCTTGAAGGCCCGGCCACCGGATGCAGGTTTAGCTGCGGTAGGCCACTTGCATGCTCCAGATTCTTCTTGGAATCTATTGCAAAAGGAGAGTTAGAGTTGAGTTTAGGAAATTTTAGGTTGACATGATATTGCTTACGCGGAGGTGCCTCTACAGGACCGTCCAGTTCTGATTCTGGCAAAGTCTCAGCATTGGGAATGTCACAAAAGATAAGTCTCTGACCTTCTGTGATTGTCGCTTCGGACGGCTTGATCGACCTGCTACTCCTTGCTCGCTTCGGTGTCCGGGAGATATTGACGGACTTGGTGACGGCGCGAGCACCAGATCCACCTGCTATTACTGGACGTCCCACACCAAGCTTATACTGAGTTTGCTTCGCCTTCCTTGTGCGCTGGGGGACTGGTTGTTCGTGAAGTTTAACTTGATGGTGGCTTTGTGGATGGATGGGTTCTGCTTCGTCTTCAAAGCCGTGAACGATGACCGAACCAGTGGATTGTCCTCTAGGTCTGGCTCCGGCGAGGCTTGGTATTCTGGTTGAAGGTGGGCGTTGGGGAGCTTGTGGAGGGTTATGCCGCGGTGCTTGTGGTCTTGGCCATGGTTAGAGGATATCACAGAGCAAGAAGCTAGCTCAGGTCAGCTTACTGTGAAGCATCCAGCAAAAGATCAATGAGTGCCTCGGTCTTGAGATTTGCCTTTACGCCGTAGTCCTATGTAATATAATGGATGAGATCCGAGATAAGCTGCAAGAGGAAAGGGGACGATACCTTGCACAATTTCTGAATGTCTGTACGTTTCATGGCCTGGAGGGCTTCTCTTCCCAACGCTGAGCTCATGGTGCAGGTCGTGGTTCGAGTGCAACACACACAATAAAGCCAACCAAAGAACGCGACGTCACATGATCAGCGTGCACTCTTCCTCTCCTCCGTGCCCGGGCCGGGGTGCGGCTCAATAAAAGGGCCTCGCTCACAGCCCGAGTTTCTCTCGAGCGCTTCATGCCGACCTACAATCTCGCACAGATCGCCCAACACAACACCACGGCGTGCGTATTCTCACTCTCCACCCAAAAATCTCACCCATTCTCCACACAGCTCCTGCTGGGTCATCATACGAAACAAGGTTTACGATGTCACCGACTTTCTATTCGTAAGTCCCTGTCTATGCCTCCCCCGCTCACATCTCACCCCTTCTAGGATCACCCTGGAGGAGCTCAAGTGATCATGGGGTTCGGCGGACGGGATGCTACTGCAGCCTATGTACCAATCCATCCTTCCGACGCACTCGACAAGAACATCGCTCCCGAAAAGCATCTTGGCCAGCTTGACCAAGCCTCAATTCTAGAATTGAGACAGGCAAAGAAGAACCAGACCAAGACAAGGGACGAGCTGCGAGTGGAGGAGGCTCTCGAGAATAGACCCCCTCTCAGCCGGATAATCAACGTCCAGGACATGGAGGTAGAGCATGCACTATTACAAAACATTAGCTATTTCTGATGCTGGCATTCCTCTAGGAAACAGCCAAGAAACTTCTTCCTTACAAAGCTCTGGCTTACTATGCGTCTGCCGCAGATGACTCCATGAGTATGTTCCAGTTTCTGCGTGGTCATACATGCCACTGAAGCAATACGAAAAGCGCACACGGAAAACGCTCGTGCATTTAGTCGCTTTTTCTTCCACCCTAGAGTCATGAGGGCTGTCTCTGGCTGTGATACATCGTCAACCATGCTTGGTTACAGGATATCCATACCGGTGTATATTAGTGGTTCTGCATTAGCTCGTCTAGGTCATCCCCTCGGGGAAGTCAATCTTACGCGTGGCGCCTACAAGACTGGCATCATCCAGATGGTTTCCACCAATGCTTCATTGTCGTATGGCCAGATTGCCACTGCTCGAGGCTCACCCGATCAGCACATCTTCTTCCAGTTGTACAAACACAAGAATGACGCCACCGCTGCCAAACGCATTCAAGAAGTCGAGGCGTTGGGCTACAAAGCGATCTTCCTTACTGTCGATGCGCTCGTACCATCAAATCGAGAATTGGATACCCGTGCACCTCATTACCTGGAGGATTTCGAGAATCAAGGAGTTAAACGTCAACCAGATTCCAAGGATGATGAAGAGGAAGTCGGTATATTGGGCACGGCTGGCGGACTCATTATCAATAACGATCTTGACATGACTTGGGAAAGGGTGGGTTTTTTTAACCCTATTTGTGATTGCATTCAATTCACATCATTCGGTCTCTAGACCATACCGTGGATGCGAAGCATCACGAGGCTTCCCATAATTATCAAAGGTACGGCTTTTTATATGTTTTCTGCACGCGCTGACAACGGTATAGGGGTTCAATGTGTTGCGGTAAGATCGTCTCAGTTTTACCCTCGCTAAGTTCTAACTGCAGCAAGGATGCCGTCCTCGCCGCAGAGGCTGGCTGCGAAGGCATCGTGTTGTCGAACCATGGTGGTGAGCTTCAACCTTGCAAACTGCGACCGTGATTCACCTCCACTGTCCCAGGCCGCCAACTTGAATAGTGAGCAACCAATCTGATTGACAAGTATCCCAACTACAGCATAGTAAAATGTAGCTCGCTTCCGCCCATGGAAGTACTTTACAAGCTCCGCAAGGAACATCCCGAGGTGTTTGAGAAGACTGAAGGCACGTAATACACCCTATTGTTTTCCAATCTGCCTGAAGAAGCAATTGCAGTCTATATTGATGGCGGCATCCGTCGCGGCACTGGTCGGTGATCAAACGATTGGATTCATCACCTTTAAATCCATGGTACTCCTTAGATGTACTTAAAGCACTCTGCCTCGGTGCCAAGGCTGTTGGACTTGGCCGTGCCTTCCTCTATGCGCAGAGTGTGAGTACGAGTCTTGTGTGGAATACATTTGGTTCATCGTTTTTCAGGCTTATGGCGAAGCTGGTGTCGTTCATTTAGTGCGAATCTTGCAACGCGAAATCAAATTCGGCATGGAGTCTCTCGGTGTCCGGTCAATCGACCAACTTTCCCCCGAAATGGTGAGTGCTCAAATACTAAGCGAGATTTACACTGAGGATGTTAATTGAGGTTGAGCGTGTGGATTGGCCACCTACGATACCTGCCAAGCTATGAGAGTCGAAGAGTGTATGTAATGGTCATATATATTCTCCTGTCCATGCACCAACCCAAACATACCCTGCTTTATGATTTGAGCAGCCTTACATGTTTAAATCTTTTGTGAGCTCGCGAATGTGCCTCCGTCACTTTTAACTTTGAGGCGGTTCAGCCCAATTTAAATGACTCACGTGATCGCACTTCTTGCAGCATAGTTCAGCCTCGTGCTGTTGCAAGTTGAACGTTGAACGTTGAACTCTTGACCTAACGTCCTCCACGACAGCCGCATCTGTACCATTACCTTTCATTTCGGATTTTGTCCTCAGTCCTATAGACTCGCGACACCAAGAATATTCATGGGATTCTGTCGCAGATGTGGTGACATTGTTACCGGAACGCGTTGCAAATGTGGTGGTACCGCAGTCGGTTTGTCTGTCGCTGATTAGTGTTTCAATATCGTAGCTGAGGTAGTCTAGCACCCGTCTTACAGTGGTCATCCTCCAAATGTCAGACAGTTGACAAGTGGTCGCAGACTTACATTTCGAGAGACAAGTCCCCGACATGCTCACCTCTTCAGATCGACAACACACTTTCTTCATCGCAGCCTAACGTTGCACCGACTAGACTAAGAGCTGAACCAGATCAGTGCATCTCACACCCTGCTACCGGCCGCTTCCCCCGCCCAAGTTCATCTCGTCTTTCCCCTTCCATCTCAAGTCGCCTCGATTCACACATCAGCTCCACTATTCACCCTCAGTCTCCGTCGAAGCAGCCGTTCGACATCGACGAGCGCAGTTCGCCTTCTTCGCCGACTACTCTTGCGGCCGAGGCTGGTATTTTGCAAGCACCGAACGTGCCAGAGCTTTCCAGAGCATACGGTTCGGTCCTGCAGCCAAAAGAGTCTCTCGCAACATACTCCTGTGCAATCTGCCTGACCGAGTTTCAACCAGACGCGACAATCTTTCCGGATCCTACTGCATCCGAGTTATCTGATCGATTTTTGTGTCGACCATGTTTTATCATCAACGGCGGGTCGAAGGGTGACTGTCCGGCCTGCCGCCGACCTGTCCTCATTTTGAAAAGTGAAGGAGGCTTCGTTGAAACGTCTGGTCGCGTTTGGCACAAGAAATGCTTCAGATGTGAAGGGTGTCACAAGAACATCGGTGATACCCCTATGGTTGATTTGTTTGGGCAACCCTCTTGCGCTGATTGCTTTGACAACTGTTTGAAGCGAAACAGCACGCCGAAGAAGTCTCGTCCATTGCCCACCTTGGAGAAAGCTGACAATCGAACACCGATTATTCCTTTCAAGGATTCAAAGAGCCGGGAGGGTAGTCCCGCAATCGATGAACTGGAGCAGAGGCTTGGTATTATGAAGAGTAGGGAGGGAAGCCCTGTTCTTGAAGAACTCACGCAACGATTGAATGCGGTCCTTAATCGTACACCGCGTGATTCCTCTCCGTCAATGTCTTCCTCAACATCGCATATGAATAAGGATGGCCGGGAGAGTTGCCCACTTGCCCATCGCACGCTGGAAAGAAAGAAGTCGGCTACGCTCACCACTTCTCGCCATGGGATTGATTCTGTTCATATTTTGACTGATGCAGACTCTCTCGGCGAAACGAGGTCATCTACACACCGTCAAGCAATCCATACAGACAATCCATATCAAGACCATCCCCCTTCGTCAACGAGGCCGTCCTTTAACGCGATAGAAGAGATGAAAAGTCGGTTCATGAATCAAGTCACTCCGTCACCTGTGTCGTCCACAGATCTAATTTCCTCCCCTGGTTCGCTGTCGAACTCCACCATCACGAATTCACTGGCGCCTGCTCCATCGCGGATTCCTCGTATGTCCAGAATTAGTGGTTCTCCTAGGCTACGACACGCTGTGAGCACCTCAAGCTTGGGGTCATCACGAATATCATGGACGCCATCTACCCCTGATCTGATCCCAGACATCTCAGACACTCTAACACAATCGTCAGGCCCTTCCTCCCCGCCGACCTTCAGCCCTCAAGTGCATCCCCGTGACGATTTTGGCAGCATTTTCAGAGAATATACCCCAACTCAAGATGTGTCTCTTGAACGCCCTGCTTCAGGCATGGTAACCCCGAAGCCTAGGGATTCTCTCAGCAAATCTTCGATTCCGACTGCCACTCTCTCCTCTGGTTCTCTCTGCGCCAAATGTGGTGGGTCATTGTTTGCCACCGGAGGAAGTGGTCGCTTCGTCACGGTTCCCGAACTCAGCGCTAGTGGACCTCCGAAGACCTATCACACAGAATGCTTCCGCTGCGCCATGTGTGATGGACCATTTAGAGAAACAGCCAATGGACAAGCAGTCTTTGTGCGGGGGGAAGGAGGTGCTTGTCACATAGAGGTCAGTCGATTCATATTAGACTTGAGGTCCACAAGGCCCTCATTTCCAAATGAATTAACTAGTGTGCGCCAACGGAGAAGACACAGACCAGATTCATAGTTGCGCCGAGCCCCATCAAGTCTGCATCCACAGACCCAACTCTCAGTCCGCCTCTTGTACCACTTACTAACACTATTCAAACTACACCGAAGTTCAGTACAGGGACAAGCCATACCCAACCACTCAAAGGTTCACCCCATCACGGTAACAACCTATATTCATCTTCCCGATACGAACGGCCAGCTCCGTCAGCTCCGTCGCCTTCGTCATCGTCGCCGTCATCTCGATTCGGTAGTTCGGCTGCTTGCCCTGGATGCCAGAAAGCGGTCTCTCCGATGGAGATGGGTGTTGTCCCTGGTCCTCAAGGGTCAAGGTGGCATGCCACTTGTTTGGTCTGTGGGGGCAAGAGCACAGGAAAGGGTAGACGAGATAAATCGCAGCCAGGATGTGGTAAAAGGCTAGATTCTGCTGCGAAGCGAGATACACAAGGCGGCGTGTGGTGCAGAGAATGTCTCGTGAGTATTCAACATTTTCCGTCGGTAATTCACACCGATTTGATCAAGCTCCTGCTTCCATTGCACATGAGAAACGCGCAAGTAGAAACACCACTCAAACCGCTCATACCATCGTATACGGGCCGTAGCGCAGGGAGCGGGCCTTTTATTGCTCCGCAGTCGACGGGTACCACCACCATCGCGCGCCAGTTCACGGGAAGGGGTGGGGGAGACTCGGGTATCTTGCGGCAGTTGACGGGAGGGGGGTTGAGTCCAACAAGGCAGCTCGCTGGGAGTCCGACGAAGCAATTGGGACTCGTAACGCCTCGCCCTAGACCGAAGAGTGTGATTGGGATGAGAGGCAGCAAATCGATTGATGAGGGGAGGGGAATGTATCTGGTGCGACAAATGACGGGAGGTGGTGGCTCGATTGCGGTGTGAGTTTTGTTTGGGCTGAACGTGGAGTTGAGATGTATCGGGGCTGTTGTGTTGAGCTCGTTGCCATGTATCCGAGATCGAGTTTGACATTGTTTCTTTTGTAATTGACGACGATCTGCTCACACAGTCTGATTGTCTGACAGTCCCAGGCTGCATGGCAACGCAATAGCCATCAGCGTTACGATGTCACCCGGAGCCTACTCGCTACATCTCCTCCATTCTTCCCACCTCCGATCTCCCAGAGTTGCATGCGTACCATCCTCATCCATCCCTAGAGCTCAGGTTACGCTGGCCACCAGACCCCAGTCGCTGATTCCGCAGCCGGCTGTGCTCATTTCAACCTGCAGCCAGAGGGAATCCTTTCCTTTCCTTTCAATCACTCTCCCTGATGGCAGCCAATCCTTCACCTGCCTGTGGTCCCACTAGTTGGTATGCCTTCTCCTACCCTCTCTCATGGAGCAATAACTGCGAGGTCAGTACATTGCTGCCCTACGGGAGCCGGCACTGACAGCAATAGGTTGCGGAAATGCTCTCGGACATCCCTTTCCTATCTGTGGGGATCCTGGTGCTCGGTGTATCAGTATTGTTTCTTGTTTTGAATAGAATATCCTTGTGAGTGCCGTGATATTACGTCTCGTCTTATGCTTATCCCCCTTCCCTGTAGATCAACAATCTGGCTCTTTTTTTCCGCCTTGCTAGCCTTCGTCGCCGCGGTCCTGGACTTGGGCCAAACCCTTGCCGATGAGAGGGCCATGACCACGACCTTCGTAGCAAGCGAACCCGCTATCAGAGCAAGGGAGGTCTTGTTCGCGTTCTCCATAGGCTTTCGTTTTCTGTTCTATTGGACATACGTCGCAGAGCCCCCCCTAAAGGCTCGATGTGCACCATCTACCCAAAGAATTGGTTTTCTTACCATTGAACGTACCCAAGAACCTCACAGTAGAAGTTGGATGCATCAGGGATTACCGGGCAAACTGCTTGGCGTTTCCTTGTTAGTAGCCACCATAACCATCACGGCCCTGCAAATTGTCTGGCGTGTGGTCCCTCAATTCCATCAATATAGCAATGTCTATGCCGCAGACGCTGCACTGGAATTACTTGTGGCTTTCTTACTTCTCCTGAAGCTGTTGTTGAACACTGTCACTCGAGACTCGCACGATAGTATGTTAGCGCATACATTTAGAGAGTGTCTCGCCCCAATTTCCGGCCTCCTTGTTAACATCGCCATTGGAGTAGGCAATCTTCTCTACTGTGAGTGATCGTAGCCTTTCTCCCTCAGGGGATCTTACCTCTTCCGCAGTCGCTTTCACCGAATCAACGGTCGGTCGCCTACTTCAAGCTTTTGAGTTCTATATTCTTGTTGTGTTCGTCGTGGTCACCGCCTTGCTTAGGCATCGCGATATTCTCCTTTCCACTGTCTCATCGCAAGGTAATACACGTAGAGATGTCGTGTTCACACTCCCCGAACCCCCTCGCGTATCCACATTCAGAATCACCCCGCCGATCATCGAAACGCCACGTATGTCCATGGTCCTTGGCACCGCAGCTCAAAACAAGGAGTCAACTCGGGGGGTGCTTCATCGTTCAGCGCGTCGTTCGCTGAACCACGTATCGTCGTGGGTATCCTCCAGGGTCTCAAGAAACCGTCTGCGTAACGAAGATGAAGAGGTTAAGCTCTGGAATGCTGAGGAAGTAAAAGCGGACCCTCCGCACACTGGAAGTATACACACGCAACTACGAGCCAGCATCGTGTCGTTGACGCAAGGACCCAATGAATGGGCAGAACCTGTACGCGATGCATCCGCCAATCACATGGCGATCACTTCTGCTTTAGATGCTCAGTCTGCAATTGCACGGTCTACGAAAGGTTCCGTTCGTAGTGACCAAATCACACCTCCTCGTCGAGCGGACGTTCCGCGACGTACGGTTCCGCTTCAAGCTCGAACAAGCTCCGTCCCTATTTCGCCTGTTCCTGCATCAATCTCCTCTGGAGTGAAGCAGAGGGGAAGTATAGCAATACCCCCAGAAGCTTCTCCCGTTTACGGTCTTGGCGGTATCCAATCGCTCGCAAGTGCTTCTGACTCGCGAACGTCGTTAGACGAGCTTCTGAGACAGCAGAGCCAGCTAGACCAGAGCATAGAGGCACTCAAGTTGTTCTCCACGAGGACGTCCATTAATTCTTCTTCATCTAATGCTGTTCTGAACGGCAAAAGCGTGGAATTGACTCGTTCATCTTCCACTGGCCAAAGGACAGTTTGTTCTGACGTCTCCTTAAGTAGCTTCCCCGATCCTCCTTGGTCGACAACCCCTGTTCCATCGCTCCCTTCATCCCACCCGTCGTCCATGATGCGTATTCGAGGAGATAGACGTGTTCGCATTGCTGCTGCTCGGTCAACTCCCGTTCAAGACACATACGCTCTAGTCCCCCCTAAGATTTCAGCGTCTCTCGTTGACATTCCAAGTTCCCCACTTTCTAGTTGCGTTCCACACTCTCCCTTAGGGGAAGAGAATGAATCTCTTTCTACAAAAGCCGGAAAGTCTTCCCCTTCTGACTCTGGGGAAACAAGATACAACGTGACTTCGTTCATTGGCGGTAGGCTGTTCGCCGGTTCTAGTGATAGCCTTTCTAACATCTTTAAAGATCTGGCGACCCCTGGTGATCCTAGACAAGGAAGCCGAGAGAAGTCTTGGTGGGCCGCGGAGAGTGAGTCCAGTGTCGGAGCCATCCAAATTAGTTCGGGCATGAAGAAGCTTCCTCCACGCATGTTACCCGTGCCGCCACGGTTCGAGGGACTGCCGGCTTCGCCCGCTGTGGCCAAGATTTCGCCGTTCGCTCGTTCAAGACTGTCCCAAGGAGTTGTCGTAGCTGAGCCGGCGGACGTCATGCAACATCGGATCGACGACCAGACATCCCGCTCTCTGACGATCGCCCTTTCCCCGCAGACCCCTGTGACGGACCGTGCAGAGAAAGACTTGTCGATACCGCCAACCAGACCTCAACCCGCGCGAGTGACCGGCTCGCCTATAGCTGTGTCGTCAGAGGGAGCTGATCGAGTTCAGAAGATATTCGTACGGCCAAGACCTCCGCCGCTTGCTCTACAGTCATATGGCACACCGCAGGTACAGGTGCTAGCGGATGACTAGACCCACTTGTTTTTCTTCTTCATCGCAGTGCGGCTTGTTCTACAACCTACTTAGTACATATTGTTTCAATTGTTTCGATTTTATTGCAGAGCAATCACGTGCTTTCCTTGGTCGTGTGTGTGCAATATTCGATCGAAATGGCTGCGGGTGTTGAGCAAGGATGTTGCATGTCGCAGCTTTCACTCTCTCCCTTGCGCTCCCACCATGTCCGCGTTTCCTGACTACTATAGTATCCTTGGCGTACAGAAATCAGCTTCTTCAGAAGAGATCAGGCAGGCCTACAGGAGAGAGTCTTTGAAGTGATGACCACCAGCTCCTCAATGATGTACCGTCTACTCATCCTGGTCTCGTAGGACGCATCCAGACAGGTTGACAAAGGCGACTGATGCTCAGAAGAAAGTTGCCACAGAGAAATTCCAGGTAGCCCCTTGTTCTCCTCGAGGAAATGTATCAGAGTCAACTCATGTCTACCGCGTTTTTCACCATTGTTAGGCAGTTGCAGATGCATACTATGTCCTCTCCGACTCTATTCGAAGGAAGGAATATGACATTCTCTATTCCTCAAAATCTCCGACGGACAAAAGCGCTGACCCGATGGCCTCATCAAACTTCTTCCGCCAGTTCGCCAGTATGTTTGGCAGTGCAGCCGCAGACAATGCATCCCAGAACAACGGGCACAAGCAGAGGCCAGATGCTGAGAACGTCTTCGCTGACGTTTTTGACGAGGTACGTGTTCAGTTTGAAGAACGTCTTCCTGGACATCGGCTGATTCTGGCCAAGCTCCTTCGCCCCGAAGTGGCACGGCACACGCCGTGGTGGTCTTACCTCGGCGCTGCATGTGGTGGAGGTGAGCCAGCTCCATATGAGATATGAATCACACCTTCACTTTATTCACAGGTTTAGGTTTCATCGTGGCCAATGTACCAGGCTTTGTGCTTGGTGCCGTTGCCGGTAACCGAATGGGAGCAATACGAGACGCCAAAGGCAAAAGTGTCGCTGCAGTCTTCTCGGAACTTGGAGCGAGCGAGAAAGCAGAGGTATGCCTCGATATATATCCATCGCCCAAGACGAGACAGAATATTTGCCCAGGTTCTCCGCGCACTCGCCATGAAGGTGTTGGATTCCGCCCTGTAGCTGCGATGATATTTGTCGGATTGCGCTCAGTGTAGCATATCTGAATGGTAGACATGGTCTCTGATGTTGTATGTTTTGTCACCCTTCACGTTGTACCTCGGCAAATTCACAACAAAGTCGATTACTTGTCGTCCTTTTGTAAACCACGACCACGCAGCATGCCACCAACGCATGTCGCTACTACTTCAGGTTAGCCAACGATCCTCAGGGTCACCGACCTGAAAACGACTGGGCTTCTCTGCAGAACGAAAGACTACAAACCGCGCTGCGAGCGTACCCGTGATTCGACGTGAAAATTCGAGGCTAGGTAAGTCAATCACTGGCATGACGTGCCACTCCCCATGACACTTGTCGCATTGACGTTCGTCATCGCAGAGTCTTTACGGTCGAAGAAACCAAGTGAGCACACAATCCATGTAGTCTGTGCAGAGGTCCTTGATGTCTGTAGAGCTCTCATTATCGGATGTCGAAGACACACCACCGTCGAGCTTGCCAAGTATCGTGACTAGTGAGCACGGTCGCTATAGCGTTGATTCAAATTAGCAGTCTAATTCGACTCCTAGCTCGCGGACGCAAGCGTGACTCGTTATCTCGTGCTACATCCCAAGCAGATTGCATGGCTACCTCAGCATCGGTGGCGGAACCAATTGCCGATGCCAGTGAACAACGTCCTCAGAAGAGACGTAAAAGATCGTCGTCCACTTCTGCTGCACCCAGCTCGTCTCAACTCTCCGCACTGCTACAGTCACGTAGACATTCTCGATCGAGGGTTGGTTCGCCCACAGCAGATGCGGAGTACGCTCCGCCATTACGAGTTTCCGCACGACTTGCGCGCAAGACCCACCCTTTCATCAGCAGTCGTAGCTCAGATATTTATACACATCTAGCAGATCCGGATGGCGCGGGGAAACTGCTCAGCGAACCGCCCGTTGGTTCTGTCATATCGACCACTTCAAACGAGATGGTTAGTTCACAGTCAGTTAAACAGCCGAGGGGACGCCGAAGAAAGGTCGTCGACCTTGCAGACGAGAATGCGAAGAGTGGTTTGATGGAGGAATGGGCTCGAATGCGTCAATCTCAAGGTACTCTTCCACTTTCAGGGATAGATGAAAATGCCTGCTTCAGCCAGATGCCAGTGCTTTTGCGCGATACCCGGAAAGGCGACGAGTCTGTTTCATCTATGCAACTTGAAGCGATAACCCAGAGAAACTCTCCCGATGCTGACCTCGTGAGGAACGAAACAACGACCACGATCAACATTCCGCAATCACAAGAAACAATACTCAACGTTTCTCCAAAGGGTTCTTTTTCGGTTCGAATGGATTTTGAGAATGCCTTGCCCGTGGGCATGGATGCCTCAGGGGAAAAACTAAACCACGAGGGCTCAGTACTGCCTTCTGATGGCGAAGCCGAGCAGCCCGTTGTTCCTGGCGTAGACATGGAAGCGCCATCAACGTTAATTCCCGATCCCCATATGGGCCAAACCTCTCCCAGTGACGAACTGGTCGGCGTTCGGGCATATCATCTTGACTTGCTGCAATGCTCTGGATCTTCTCCGCCGACACTCCCCGCCTCACCTCCACGAGAGGACGCTGTTCATATCAGACATACGGAATCGATAAAGTTGCCTGTGAATGAGCAGGCAGAGGCTGTGAGCCTCGATAATCCGTCAAAGGATAGTCACTCAGTGACCTTCTCCCAAATGTCCTCCATTGACAACAGTAGTATTCACCTGGATTCCGATGAAGAATTCTATATGCTCGACATCCCGGAAATCTTCACCTTACCCTGGGTGCCCGTGGCCTCCCATCTTTATGTGCCGCCTAGCCTCGGGAAGCTCATTTCCGGTAAGCAGGTGTTCTTCGCATCTCGAATTTGACTTCATCTGTTCATAATAAGGGATGAGGGACCAATTGATAATGGAGGCACGAGCTCGTCGAAGGGCAGAAGAACTGTACCAGGCAGAGTTGAGCCGGCGCATATCTGCTGAGAAAATCATAGAAGATTTGCGGGCAGAGGCAAAAGGACTTATCCACTTGCTGAGCCTCAAGAAGCCGGCTCAG
Source organism: Boletus rubroflammeus (assembly GCA_038090375.1). NCBI lineage: Eukaryota > Fungi > Basidiomycota > Agaricomycetes > Boletales > Boletaceae > Boletus > Boletus rubroflammeus. Next base: position 4,521 of record JBBPMQ010000126.1, on the reverse strand, counting down.
TGACATGCTTGCCCTTGCCTCCGTGGCAACGGAATCAACAAGTGACTCATGCTGCCTTGTGCACCGGATTAAGTGTACAGATATCGTGGCCGTTGTTTAGAATGCGCCCGTTCCTGCCATTCTGCGGATTCACGAATAGATCAACCCAGTTCCCAAGGTTGAAGTTCTCCTATTCAAGTGACAACATGTAATACGCAGGTTATGATACATACAAGAAGGTCTTCAGAGGACATATCGAAAGAGAAAAGGAGAAAAGAAAGCATTCTACACGGTAATTTATTTGCTCTGCAACCCCAAGAATGAAATTTCAAGGGAAGGAACCAAAAGTTCATGGTGGTATAGACAAATTGGCTTCTGGCTGGGTACAACACGATGCTTGATATTAACGCAGTATAGCTAACCGGTTTTTCTTGGGTCCATGTACAACCGCCCGATCAACGATTAGAAATAAACAAGAAAGTTGTTAACGGTGAAACCTCGTTGTGGGTGGACCAGAATGGTGACCATGAGTTTACGAAGTATACTTTGCAGCGTGCAGTAGAACCGGCGGGTGCAAGAGCATTTAATGCCACAGTTCTCCGACTTGTGATTCGTTTGCCGACGAAACGTTCAATGCTCTGACTGCCTCATAATCTCCGAGGCTGCCAGCTCCATTCGCCATCGCTAACGTAAGGGCCGCTATTGCCTTCTCCGCGCTAGAAGCGGAGGTTAATTTAGCACCGGTTAGATGACTGGGTGACTGGGGTGGAGAGACCATGGGTGAGAATGAGGGGTAGTTAGCATCCTCTGCGTATGAACTTAATAGAGATACGTCTGCCGTTGAAGCGAGAGAGTCGGAGGAATGAGACAAGGTTGGGTTGAATGCATTGGTATGAAGAGGATTTGTAAAGTCAAAAGATGTACTGAATGAGGTGGACAGTTCCGTTGACTGATTGCTGATGTTAGGCTGAACATGCGATGCATAGTGAGCGAGAGGGAAGGGATGGAAAATGCTAGAAATGGGGGAGAGTCGACCAGATGAGTTGGTCTTGCCGTGCAACTGGAAGTCACTATCGTCCATCGCTCCCAGACTGGATGAACGCTTTTGTCTTGGATGAAATGGTTGAGCGTCGAGAGCGCTCGAAAGGATCAAGACGTCATCGTCATCGTCTGATACGAAACTCTTTCCGGTGGCACTGGTTGTAGGTACGCTGGGGGAATAGCGCTTTCTGCGACGCCTCTCGATGCCTCTTGCGCGAGAAAGCTGGGCGGATTTAGAACGCGAATCTTCGAATTCGCGCATGCGCTTCACGAACCCCTCGCCGTTCTCTTCGACACTTCGTTGAAGGTCCGAGAAGGCTGCTGATCGGAGGAGAGCAAGTTGCGATTGGGAGGATTCGCATGTATCATCGTGGAGAAATGACACGGCAGAAGAGGGGCTACGAGGATTGCGGGTGGATAGATTGCCTCCGCAGGAGGGATGACTGGGGAAAAGAAGGAAGTCTGCAGACGACGCAGGAAAGAGGGGCGTATGTGGGGCAGAGGAGCTGGAGCTCACAGTACGACTGTCTGCGGAGGCGGGCGTGGAGCTCCGAGTTGCTTGAGCAGGCTGAAGGGGGCGGGGAAAGTGAGAGGAACGACGACAGACGGACGCACAAAGGACACGTACGGAAACGTCTCGGCGAAGCCTCTTTCCAGTCCTCCAGATATCGAGGTGACATCGCTGCGAATCAGGGAGCGTGGGGGTGTCGCGGTGGGACGAGTGAGCTCGCTTGTGGGCGGGTCGCCACGAAGAAGCGGGCGCTGGAGACGGCGACGGCGAAGACGCTGAGTGGGATCGGCGACGATAGCTGAGCGCGAACGACGACGACATCGACATCGACGGCGACGGCGTCGTCGACGAGTAATCTTGTTCGGAGCCAGACCGTGATGTGATGTGACACTAGAATGTCACGTCACACCACTGTTACCACCTAATACTCCCGGTTACTAAGCCTTACCATAAGGAATGGTGTTACGCGTCGCTACCTTTAATTAGGCTTGTTGCTCTGTTATGCCAACACCAGCGATAAATACTGCCCTAAATATAGTCTCGAGCCGTTCTGGGAAGGCGCTTACTTGTGTCGGGATCTTCCGCGCTCCATAACGTCTGGGGACTTTTACCAGAGGACGAGGGGATCGAGTCACACATGTCACGTCTTTATTCCAAATTGGGCTGAATTTCGCCCGTTTTGGATGGTGACATCCCGTTTTGGATTAAATCCTAAAAAGTAAACCCTCATAGAATCTGTCTAAGTGTCTCCGTCGTGGCCCATAATCCTCGGACTGCTATATGGTTCTGCTATACACTATTTAATATTGGATGGACTATGTTCCATCAATTAATACCTTCTACTTCACATCACCACAAATCTTATGCATACCTATCTGCCTGATAAACCAATATCCCCAGGTATTGCTCCGAGACTACTCGACACACTCTTTCAGCAATCTGTGAGGCCTGCACTGGTCATAAACCATACCCATGGCAGTTGGACTGTGCAGAAGCATTCAATCTAGGTATAGATTGCGTCATGCTTGCAGGGACAGGCTGTTACGGACTCCAATTTTCTAATCTTTCTTTTTCTAATCATGTGATCTTTTCCACGGTCACGTGACAACACGTGCACCTTTCAACTCACATGATCTTATCTTTTGTTCGGACTCATCACGTGATCCAGGTCTAGACCAGTCACGTGACTCGCCTCACATATTTAATTACCAAAGGTCTAGAAACGTCTAGACTCTTATCACGTATCTCTTATCTATGACGTCATGTCTTATCTACTAGACACACGGACCAGTAGACAAATATGTACACACAGTAGAATAGTATAAGTAGTCTCAATTAACAACACAAGAACTCTAGTCAAGTTCTTGTTGGTTTTCCCTCCAAAACTCTTGTCTCTAAAGCAAGCCTAGTGTGAAGCAGCCCAAGTCATTATTTGATTTGAGGTTGTTAACATTAGAACTTGACTACTTTCACTTCCGTTGCTTCACCTCTAAACCGCTTCATAGGCTACACCCAGTCTTAAGGGTACATAGGTGGACCCTAGCCTTTTGGGGACTTCAAAACATTTTTCTTTCATTTGGCACTTGCCACTTTTGTTTTTACGTATACCCTGGTTATAGACCAGCGAAGGTGCTTAGCTGTTAGTGCGGCACAGGAGTGAGCTCGAGCGCTCTCAATTGGTTTAAACACCGCTCCAAAACCCCTTTTATTTCTTTTGCGATTCGTTGCGAGTCCTCGTGTGGCTCCTTTGTTTACTCTTAGTTACATTAGACCAAAAGTGGTACGCAAGAGCGTATTGTGCCCGTACCACTTAGGTTACATTTATCTTTCTTTACGAAGTCAGGAAGGCTATTGGCCTGATTCGTGTCGCTAGAGTGATTTAGATCCTCGCGATATCTTTTTTTTTACAAAGGATGCTACCTCTCTTCCTCAAAAAGGAAGAAGAGATCGAAGTAGATCTTCGGGAACCTACACCCGAGATCGACCCCAACGATGCCTATGAAGGCCCCAACGAAGCAGAAGCACTCCGAGTACATGTACTCGACTATATCAGATCCGAGTTAAGGTTTGACACGCCTTTTCTCACCCTACACAACATCTCCCGCGACGATGCGGAACGAACAAGGGAGCAAGTAATAGCGCTCCAACTTTATCCTTTACCGATTAGACAAGCTGTGGTCCTCGCACCGGTCGCACAGCCCCGCCAGCTCAGGGATCGAGCAAGAATTCGAAGACCAGCTCGAATCCCCACCCTCTCCAATGGCAACCCAAGCGGACCAAATATCCGCGTTGCAAGACGCTTTGTTCGCAATGCAGCGAACCCTAGACGCACTGACCGCCACACAAGGAGTGGCCGGTCCAAGCACAAGGGAGGTTAAAATCTCCAAAAAGGTCGAGGTCGTGCCAGACCCAAGCATGTACAATGGCGCCTACGACCACTATGATAGCTGGAAGATCCGTCTCCAGCTGTATATAAATAGTAATAATGAAACTTTCATCACGGATAAAGATGTTGCCATTGCGGTCTTCTCCCGCATTGGTAGCAAAGGAGATGAGAAGGACACGAACGGGGCTGGCATGTGGGCCAGGAACCAGCTCCTGAAATATCTCAACGGGTCTCTACACGCCTGGCCCGCATTCGACACATTATGGAAGATGCTCGATGCCCGATTCAAACCCGGGCTCGATAACGATAACGCAATCGACAGACTCACCCGTCTTCGCCAAGGACCAAGGGATAGGACAGAAGCATTCCTCACTCGGTGGCTAGCTCTTTACGAGCGGGCCAAATGCGGAGACCTGATGGGGGTCTATTTGCTCGAAAGGAACATCCGCGAGGACGTCATCAAACATATTTTCATTAATGGCAAGAGGCAGACCACGGTGGATGCCTACATTCAGATTATCAAAGACACCAGAAACCTGATCGAGTCATTCCAACTCCGATCAAACGCTACACGGGCATTCGCCCAACAAGGTCAATATCATGG